>OMLM01018480.1:19322-30809 GCA_900302695.1 Helostoma temminkii | reverse complement strand
TTGAAGCTTAAATTCATGAAAACTGTGTTTTCTTGTTGGTAAAATTCTTTTATGAAGTTATTTATTAAGAAGATTTTATAGGCAATAAAAAAGATAATAAGATATACTGTGGCTGTACAGATGAAACCAATAGTTTACATGCACTCCATAAAATGCACTGTCAGACATTAAATCAGACTGAACCTTTTCTGTTTCAGGTCAGTTAGAATTACCAAAATTATTTTATTTGCTAAATGCCAGAATAATGAAAAAGATAATTATTTACTTTTTATTACTTTCTACAAAGTCAGAAATTTACATACACTGAGATTACTACACCTTTAAATAATTTGTGAAAGCCCAGGTGATGATGCCTTTGGAAGTTTCTGATTGGCGGTTTATTGACGTTAAATTGAGACACACCTGTGGTTGTATTTTAAGGCAAGATATCAGGAAGAAAATTACGGACCTCCACAAGTCTGGTTTATTTTTAGGGACAATTTCCAGATGCCTGAAGGTGCCACATTCATATTTTCAAACAATTATACTCAATTAAAAACACAATGGGACCAGCGATCATACCACTCAGAAAGGAGACACGTTCTGTGTCCTAGAGACAAACATGCTTTGGTGCAAAATGTGCATACAATGCCAACCCTAGAAAAGACCTTGTGAAGATGCTGCTTGAAGCTGATAAGAGAAACGAGTTCTGTACCGACATAGGCTGAAATATCACTCAACAAGGAAGAAGCCATTATTCCAAAAGCAACTTAAAAAAGACAAATAACATTTTTCAAAAGCACACAGGGACAAAGACACTTTTGGAGTCCTGTGGTCTGTTGAAACTGAAATTGAAGTGTTTCGCCATAATGACCATCATTACATTTGGTGGGGGAAGCTTGCAAGCCTTAACACTGTCCCAGCTGTGAAGTATGGGGGTGGCAGCAACATGTTGTGGGGGTGTTTTGCTGCAGGAGGGACTGGTGCATTTCAGAAAATAGATGTTATCATGAGTCAAGAACATTATGTAGAAATACTGAAGCAACATTAAATCAACATCAAAGTTTATTTATATAGCACTTTAAAAAACAACGTCTTGTTGACCAAAGTACTTTACATAAAACAGAATAAATTAGTAAAATAAATAAAAGGAGAATCACACAAATTAAAACACAGAAGACATCAAAACAATGATTAAAGGACAGTATCAGACTACCACTATGCATTATAAGCTAATGAAAATAAATGCATCCCATGACATCAGCCAAATTCTAGCAAACTATTGTTAGAAGACTTTGGGTAGGATACCCAAAACATTTGACCCAAGTCATACAGTTTAAAGGCAATGCTACCAAATACTAGTATTTATTTATTTAAACTTCTGACTCTGAAAAAAGTAATAAGAAGTTATTAGTTAGTTAGTAAGAGAAATAATTTTGGTAATCCTAACGGAGCTAAAACAGGAAAGGTTTAGTCTAATTTAATGTCAGACAGTGAGGAAAAAAAAGTTATATGCCTTATTATATAGTGTTTGTAAACTTCTGGTTGCAGCTGTAGATTTGGTACATGCTAATATCAACTTTCTTTTGTCAGAATGTCCTTTGCCAAACAGTGTGGATAGGTGCTAAAAAGGCTTTCATGTAAACGCTATTGTGTGACCTTGTCATCCATTTAATTAATCATTAGTTACTTGAGGTAATTTCTTGCAAATAAGTACAAGTTGACTTATCATGGAAATTTTAGAGAAAGTTTATTTTCTTTTTCCAGTTTATCAAAGCTCAACCAAACCAATACAATATAATAAACTGATAAATTAAACAGAAACACAAAACATGGCGTAAGGAAAATCCCTGTGGGGTAAACTCTTGTGTATTTTACAAAATATAAGACTTACAAAAACATGCACTTGAACAATAACAAGCTGCAACATCAACGTGATAAACATTTGTGTGTATGTCTTCCTCTAAGGGGAGACAGAGCCTGAACTCTCTTAGGATCAATTAGTCAGTTTGATCATAACAAGTTTATGCCAGACTGTTGTCTTCTGGGAAACAGCCCAGTACAGCCTGACAAAAACAAGGTCTATCCTGGAGCAAATGAGAATGTACAGTGGTTCTTGGATTCCCCTGGGCCAGCCTGCACGGGTGCTGACATGTTGTAAGGTTAACTCAAGGTCAAGTTACTGTAACTCTAAAATCCATGATAATAATTTTGGCTCTCTTTACTTGTGAAAGTATTCATGCAGGCTAGGTTTAGAGATCTGAATACTCAGGGAAATGTAATGTGTTAACAACACCTCATACTACTATTGTGATCACTGGCAACTATGATAACAACATGATTCTGGTATTATAACTAGGCTCTAGGACTATAACTAGGGCTCTGGACTGATGTCCGATATCCTGCTACAATAATACTGTTACAACTTAAATAACTACTAGATGCATCACTCTACAATGTTCTAAACATACTAAAACATACACTGTGTTGCATTTCTAGCTAGAATTACTTTTATCCTTATACTCTCACTCCAACAGAAAGTAGTGCTAATAATGAAGAAATGATCGGTTAACTAATGTTTTCAATAAAAATGTATAATTAAAGATGGAATGAGTAGCAGTCTTAACCACTGATTGTTATTAATAAATGAATGTATAAGATAAAAATGGCAACTATTTTTACTTTCCAGTATGTGGATTTGAATGCTTTCGATATCTTATACAATATGATATGAAGATTATGTACACTACCAGTTAAACGTTTGGATGCATTTAGAAATTGGCATATTTTTAGTTTTAGTTAAGTTTTTGGGCAGCGACTGAGTTTTTATGATTTTGCCTTTACCCCACCTAAATGGATTTGAAATAAAACAAAAATATAACATTTACCCTTTAGGAATTATAGCTATTTAAAACAGAGATGTGTCAAATGAAAATAAAAATTATAATAAATAAAAAAAATAAAAATAAAATGTCAGGAATTGATATCAATTATATCAGAGTATCAGAGTTTTGGCAACTGTTTGCCTTGAGAAACTAATATGAAAGACAAGGAGATCTCAATTCAAGAAGGCAATCATTAAGTTGAAAAAACAACAGAAATCTAAATAAGGTAGCAAAAACCTTAGTCAAGATTACTCCTGGAAAAGTAGGCATGCTATTGTCAAAATCTACAATCATAAGACCGTTCATGAATGTAAATGACGAGGGTTTACAACCACTAGTAACATTCAGAACAGTAAATCCAGCTTAGTCTTTGTCAGAAAACATCTAAATAAGCTTCACTTGCAAGCAAAAAGTATGGTGAAAGAAAGAAACGGGTCATGATCTGAGGCATACTATGTCATGTGTACATGATGGAGGTGGCTGGAGTGAAACCTGGTAAAGCATCTCCAGGGATGGTCTCCTTGGGCTCCAAACTTCAAGGATTTTTATCCAAATATTAATAATGATGGTTATATTTATGTCACTTTGCCCTATTAAGGCCCTGGAAGTGGATGTCCTCTGGTTAAAATCCTGTAATTCCTAAATGGTAAAAGCCATATTTTTGTGAAATCTCCTAAAATAAAGCTCAAAGTCTACAGTTCAATCACAACTTGATTGTTTTGTTTTAAATCCATTGTGGTGGAGTATAAAGGCAAAATCATAAAAAATCTGTCACTTCCCAAATACTTCCAGACCTTGCAAAGAGGTTTTCTAATGATCAGTTATCCTTTAAAATTATTAAACTTGCATTAGCACACTTTATAAGCTATTAGAAGATAACACTGCTATTTGCTGATTAGGCCTCTGTATGTTTGTGCCTTTAAAAAACAGCTCTTTCCAGCTACAATAGTCATTTTACAAAATTAAAAACAATTTCTGACCAAAAAATAATTAATTGATCACTTGCTTTCAGATATGTCCTGAAAACAACAATGAATTGTTTCATTGAACAACTTTATCAAAGATAAATCTTTAGTTTCAGTCCTGCTATGTTTGTTAGGAACAGTGTCTAGTTATAGCTCTCTTCGAAATTATATAATCATAACATAACTGTTGTCAAATTACCAGTGGCTAATTTCCCCAAGAGGGCAATTTGTGAACTCTGTTTTTGCAGAATTGTGCAATGAAATGTTCCCTGTTGGCCTAAACACAGTGGGTGCATCCATCATTTTGTCCTATGTTGTTTATTTTCATTAGAGTTGTCTCTCTATGGGAGAATTCAAGCACCTTTATTATACTCAGGGAGCTAATTTCATTAATTTAGACACAATACCCTAATAATAAATCCCTACAGATAATACTGATGTGTATGAGTGCAAATCTATTGAATCCCTTGAGTTTCAATAGTCTCTTGAGTAGGTTCTGATATTGTTTTAGTAACACTGAGTACACTGAGCCAAATTAAATTATTAGGAGATATGAATGTATACCAACCAATCAAGAATTACAGCCATTTGCCAACATTTGCCTTTAATATTTGGATGAAGTTCCTTTGTAGTCAATGACTGCAACCCCTGGACATGACCAAATGTTTGACCTTTTTGCTTTTTTTTTCTTCTTGTTGTTTTTCTTTAGGCCAAACATGGCTAAACATCACTTGTATAGACACATTTTTGAAACTCTTTCAATTCCCACATACCTTCAGACCTAACTGTACACCTCACGTTGAGAGTTCCACTGAATGGCTAACATAAATATAACACTCAGAAATGCCTCCAATTTGCTTTGCAAGTTATAGAGTAATAAGGGGAAAGGCCATCCCTGTATAATTTTATTGACTGAGGAAATGAAATAAATAAGTATTTTCCTGGGTCCATTCCTTTCAGGTGTCTCCATATTTCTCTGAATTTCTGAGGAAAAAACAAAATTCAATCTTGTCCTAAAAATAGAAAAAGGGATAAGTTAAAGCTCACCAAGTCACACCAGTAACTGAAATTACCCTCAAGTCTTTGAAACATTGCTACCACCATTAGCATTATAGTTATAGGCCAATTCATAGGGTCTGCACCCACTGTGGATTCCACACATGTGCCATAAAAACATAGTGGGAAATGTGCTTTGTTTGTTGTATCACTGCTCAGGTACATGGGTTTAAAAACAGACTATTGAGCAAGTTAATCGCTTGACACATTCAGAGTTGATCAAAATTAAGATGTGTAAAGTTTATTGGTCAGCCATGTTTGTAGTGGGGCAGTTATATATAAATTACAAAAGTTGTTTCACAAATAAAACAGTAGTTCAACCAACATGACACGTGAAATATGTGAGTCAACTTTTCTGGTATAGTTTCAGTTTTATCAAATTAGAGACAATTGCATGAGAGAAGCCACATTCATTCTATGCTTAAAGTAATCCAGGCCACAGGAAGCATTGAACCTCATGAGGCAATGTTATCTTGCAACTTACTTGACACAACAAACCTCTCTTGACAGTATCCTGAAGTTTGGAACAAAGTGTTTACCTAATTGTTCTGGATGTGTCATCACTCTGCAATCTCCAAGAGGGATGTCAACAGACTCATTAGCAGTCTCATTAGGCAGAGTTGCGTATGCTTTCAACAAGGGAGCAAAGAATAGTTGTGAACTTTCTTTCTCATGAGCACAGTAAGGTACAAACACAGAAAAGAAGGTACAAACTAATCGAAACGTGGGGTCTGAATATATGGACATACAGTATCATGTAAAAGCAGCATGGCTGGATACACCATATTTTCCACTGGCACTGACCTTATTATCTTATTATTATCTTATCTTAGGCTACTTAGCCTATGTATCTTCTGCATGTAGGACATCATTTCAGATGTGAGTGTTAAAGATGTACAGTAAGTGTGTATTTAAATTTGTTGGTCCAGGATACATAAGATCTAAATGCCAGGACAAGCTTTCTGAAGATGTCCTGTCAGGAATTCGGGCCTATGACTGTTTCATTTAGCCCTACTTCCATGCTGTCAGCTTTATTTCAGCAGGGCAAGAGTGGCTCAGTTGGTAGGGCAGTCATCTATGAAGATACCGTACCCCGTACCCATGGTGCCTCAAAAGGGCAGCCCGTCCACAAAAAATTTCCCAGAGGGGATTAAGGAAGTATCAATTAATATCATTTTCCAGAACTTGTTTATTTCAGTTATAGTCATTCCTTCTCCTTTTTACTGATGTCAGCTACCAACCACTTTCAAGCTGGTCCTTCAGTACAAAGCAATATAGATCATATAGAGCTGATTCCCCCTTGATCATTCTGGGACAGGATAACCCAAATGACAGCCTGCGACACAGCGACAGAATGATTAGTAAAGTGGCAATGCTTATTGTTTGGCTGCCTCAGTGAACTAAAGAGAGCTGCAGATACAGCCATTATTCTAACCTGTTTTGCTCTTGAGGTTCAAGGAGGTGCTAGGGGCAATCCCAGCTGTCAGTGGACAAGAGGCATAGAAACAGACATGGGGTGGTAATTCTGTAGGTTCATAATTTTAACTTACTCTGATGATACTGGTTAAAAAAATATCGATTAAAGCTTTGCAATAAGACAAACAAACAATACCGAGTAATAGGCCAGAAGCTCATACTGTTCTCTGCAGCCATCGTACTTATGACAAAACCAGAAGCACTTTACAGCTCCTCAGTGGTGTAATAGTGAGGTAATATTATAGAAATAACTAGGTGCCGGACCATATGGTCGCAGTATAATGAATATGCCTCACCTTTTCATGGTGTAAACCTTTTAAGATAGACATTTTTACCCTGATTTAAGTTGAAGTGTCCATATTTGTTTCTGTAACAACAATTGGCTGCAACATCAATGTTTGCAATGAATAAGTAAAAACACACCCGTTTTTATATCATAAAATCAAAAATAGAATGGCTTCATTTCTGGGGGGCTGTCATGTCATCATCAATACTAGGAAATAAAGCAGGAACTGGGCGGTAGAGTGGTTGCCCTTTAACCTCAAGGTCAGCAGTTTGGGACCCAGCTCCTCCTGGCCATATGTCAAAGCGAAAAAAATATCGATCCATTGCTTATACCAAGCTATAAGCTGGTTATTGCTTCATAAATGTATTACTTTGTTATCACTGAAATGTACTCCCGTAAATAACCTTGTTATTTCCAAAATATTGCCCTATTATTGTCAGGCTGTGAAGTAAATCATTTGTTTTTGTGTGTAAATCAATTGTGCTCTGTTTTCATTAATGTAAGAAATACAATGCATGATCAAGATGACTAGGAGGCAGAATAACTCATGTCTGTGGTCCTAAAATCAATTGATCAATGACCATTATATAGGTCGATAACATCTGACGCAGGTGACAAAAACACCAGCCTTTAGCTGTAATGTATATTAAGTAGGCTTATCACACATGAAACCTATCTGACATAAATAGAGATGGGATGAACAGTTAGAGCTTGTCAGGGCTTCACTATCAGCAAGAGAGCAAGAAGAGCTCATCCCTTTCTGATGTTTTGCATGGTTAACCATTGTTGGACATTATAATCTTAAAGTTTTTCACTATGGACTTTTTTAACTCAGCTCTTGGGAAAAACATCACTTTTGTACGTCCTGCATATTTTATAATAAGTGGATTTGTTGGCATTCCTAATATCAAGTATTACTATGTCTTTCTCTTTTTTGTTTATATTGTTTCTGTGCTGGGAAACACAGCTGTGATGGCACTAATATGCTTGGACCATAATCTGAGAACTCCCAAATATATAGCTGTTTTTAATCTAGCATTTGTAGACTTGTTTGGTAGCTCTGCTCTGGTGCCGAAGGTTCTAGACATCTTTCTGTTTGAGCACAACACCATTCCCTACAACGACTGCTTGACATTCATGTTTTTCTGCTACACCTGCCTTTCGATGCAGGCTCTTAATTTACTTGCACTCTCCTATGACAGACTTATAGCTATCATTTACCCACTGCACTATCATGTGAAAGTCACCCACAGGTTCATGCTTTCTTTGGTTGCTTCTTTCTGGGTCTTTGTTGTTACTGTTATACTCATTGCAGCTGGACTTCTAACAAGACTTTCCTACTGTGAATCTGTGGTTATTAACAGCTATTTCTGTGACCATGGTCAGATATACAAATTGGCATGCAATGACAAAACCCCCAACACTATCATTGGTAATTTGTTACCAGTTCTTATTCTTTGGTTTCCACTGATTTTTATCTTATTAAGTTATTTATGTATTGGTTATGCACTGTCTAAAATAGCCACAGTACAGGAAAGACTGAAGGCCTTTAAAACCTGCACAGCTCATCTTTCTTTAGTGGCTATCTACTTCATCCCAATATTAGTCACATTTACCATGAGTGCGAATATACACCCAAATGCTAGAATCATAAACCTTTCCCTGACTTCTGTTTTTCCTCCCATGTTGAATCCTATTATTTACGTTCTGCAAACGCAAGAAATCAAAGCATCAGTGAAAAAGATATTAAAAATCAAAATTCATTCTGCAATTACAGTTAAGAAAATAATCATAAAATGACAAATTTGAGTATATTTTTAGGCATGTTTAGGAAATTATGTACAATACCATAAAGCTTAAATTCTGAAATATTTTTTTAAGATATTGCAAATGTTTTAACATGAAATGATTTTATTTCATACAGATTATTATGAAAAGATAACTAAGGTCTACACACAATAACAATGTCTCTTCTCTTGTCTGTTATAATATTTTTAACTAAGTTTACTGAAATGACAGAAAAGAAATATTGTGATTCTCCAGAGTAAATGATATTTAGACTTTTGCTCTAATGCTTATTACCAGAAAAATTGCATTAAGCAACATCTATGTCAAATACTAGAATGTCCAAGTAGTTTATTTATGTTCCTCTTTTTGTGTTTCTTAATACCTCTGTTTCCTATTACGCATTTTTTAGCTGTGTAGTACTTCTGTGATCATATTGTTTGATTGTACTTTAAGGTGATAAAACTGCTCAAATGTTTTTACATGTTTATAAAGAGTGAGGCCGTTATTATCAGGGAGTTCAGATTAGGTCAATTATAAAACTGTGTGTCTGTTCAGTATTTGACTGTAACATGCTTTATTAATGTAATAATGATTGTTGTGGAGGCAATTATTTAGGGAAAAGACTTTATACATTTGTTGCAGGCTGCATTTATTTTGTGTTGTACAATTTTGCTAAAAGTACAGTATAATTTGATGTTATGATATCAAATGTGTAAGGTGCAACACAGTGAAGCACTAGACCCCGTGAAAACCTAAAGAACTTATCTACTGAGGACATAAAGTTACTTTGGTATGCAATGAAAGTCAGTGGTAGAACTCAAATGAGAAGAAATGTATAGGTTTTATAACTACATAATTTTAGTGGTAACTTGACCATTTTTTAAAGCTTGAATATGAATTGAAATGAAATGATTATTAATATCACTTCTGGAAATGTTCTTAAAATATGCTTGCATACTTGTTGAATGATTCATTATTTACACATCTAGCAGTTCTAGAGCAACATTATTTAGCTCCTGATGAAAATATGTCTTTTCATGCTGCACAGTGTCCACCAGCCAGATGCTAAATGTGCCTTTCAGCCGTTTGGCATTGAGCAGGTAATTTACTGTGTGTTTTTAGAGCTACAGGAAAATATATTCCAAGTATTGTAGCTTTATATTTCTTTTATCTCACTATAGTTTATTTAGACTCAGTACTTCATACACTGTCAGTGTGATACAGATGGGTCACCAGCACTCTAGATGTGCCCTAAATTAAACCACAGAATTTAATATTTTATATAAAATACATGTATCACTTTAATGTTAGTAGCATTTTACTTGTCAGCAGGAACAAATGGGCTTTGTGTTGAATGTCAAACACAAAATAGGGAGGTAGAAAACTAATGAAATAAGGGTCATTGCCTTGTTGATTTTGGTCCTTTTATGTATATTTTTAGACAATGAGAAAAAACAGATAATGACCACAGATGTTAAAAGTTGTCAGTACAACCACAATTATTCATCATTGAGGGCCAGCGGCACCTACCAGTAAACCCAAAATGACCAGAAGCTACTTGATGATAAGGAGGAGCCTGGGGTCCACTTCTAGTCCTCATGGATCAATAGCACAGCAGACCCAAGGGTTTAACATAATGACCTTATCTGACGTAAACACAGAAGAGCACCGAAAAACATTTAAAGCTTGACAGAGTTTCTTCAGCAAAAAGCAACAGAGAGAAAAGCTCATCTGCATATGATGTGCCGTATGGTCAACCACTTTGCTTTAGACATAATACTCTAGAAAATTTTCACAATGGACTTTTTCAACTCAGCTCTTGGAAATAACATTACTTTTGTACGTCCTGCATATTTTATAATAAGTGGATTTATTGGTATCCCCAATATCAAGTATTACTATGTCTTTCTCTTTTTTGTTTATATTGTTTCTGTGCTGGGAAACACAGCTGTGATGGCACTAATATGCTTGGACCATAATCTGAGAACCCCCAAATATATAGCTGTTTTTAACCTAGCATTTGTAGACTTGTTTGGTAGCTCCGCTCTGGTGCCGAAGGTTCTTGACATCTCTTTGTTTGAGCACAACTACATCCCCTACAACGACTGCTTGACATTCATGTTTTTCTGCTACACCTGCCTTTCGATGCAGGCTCTTAATTTACTTGCACTCTCCTATGACAGACTTATAGCTATCATTTACCCACTGCACTATCATGTGAAAGTCACCCACAGGTTCATGCTTTCTTTGATTGCTTCTTTCTGGGTCTTTGTTGTCATTGCTCTTCTCATTGCAGCTGGTCTTATTACAAGACTTTCCTTCTGTGAATCTGTGGTTATTAACAGCTATTTCTGTGACCATGGCCAGATGTATCGACTGGCTTGTAATGATAATTCACCCAACTGGGTCATTGCTAAATTGTTTCAATTTCTTAATATTTGGCTTCCTATGGTATTTATCTTGTTAAGTTATTCATATATTGGCTATGCACTGTCTAAAATAGCCACAGTACAAGAAAGACTGAAGGCCTTTAAAACCTGCACAGCTCATCTTTCTTTAGTGGCTATTTACTTCATCCCAGTACTAGTCACATTTAATATGAATGCTAATATACACCCAAATGCTAGAATCATAAACCTTTCTCTGACTTCTGTTTTTCCTCCCATGTTGAATCCTATTATTTATGTTTTGCAGACGCAAGAAATCAAAACATCAGTGAAAAAGATATTAAAAATGAGGAAGTAATTTAGTGAAAGAAATGACGATTTTAGAAAATATCAAGACGTCTGTTTAGGAGATTATGTACATTACAGTAAAACCTGGAGTTAGTTAGTTTCATTAATGCATTAATGACACTATTGCAATTATATTTATTATTATTTTTTTATAAAGCAAAACTAAAATCTACTTTTAATAATCAACTTGACAGACCTGAAGAAAATGTGATTCTGTGGTAGAAAAGATATTTGCCCATTTGCTGAAAAATATTTTGATGGTACTGAGCTTGTTCTGCATCACATAAACCTGGAAGCAGTTACATGTTTGCTGTGCA
>OMLM01018480.1:0-19302 GCA_900302695.1 Helostoma temminkii | reverse complement strand
GTACTTTAACTTTTTTGTCATTGTACTTGTACAACAAAATAAAAAAAATGCAATCATTTCGGTGATTAAGAGCCTTAAGAAAATAAAAATCTTATATAGATTTTATTCTTATCTATATAGTATATAGATAAGAAAATATAAAACACCTGTAAGTTACACACACACACCCAAACATTAGATACAGTTTGGCAAACTAACAAAAATATCACTCAAAAGAAAAACAATCAAAAAACTTAAAAAGTATTCATTAAATACTATATATATTTAATGGTTTGGAAATTGTGTATATTATAGTAAGTATTGAATTTATTATACAAAAACATATTTTATTATTTTATTATTTGTTTGAAAAGTACATTATCACAGTTAATGTAGAAATCTTGAACGTAGCATAATTTAAAAGAACAAAACTTTAATAAACAACGCTTTGAAGACAGCTTACCAACTACAGTCTACACTATAACTAAAACACTAACATTCTGCTAGTGTGTGTGATAACTGAAAATATATGTATACTGCAAAGTTCTTGTGGTCTAACAGTCTGTCTGTGAATATATTTTAAGTCCAATGCATACAGTCTCAAACACTGTATAAAATGACACAACTTTTTTTTTCTCACATTCTGACATTAAATTAGACTAAACTTTTTCCTGTTTTAGGTCAGTTAGGATTACCAAAATGATTTCCTTTAGCTAAATGCCAAAATAAAGAGAGAAAATATGTATTACTTTATTCAAAGTCAGAAGAAGTTTACATATACTAAGATTACAATGTCTTTAAACAATTTGGAAAAGCCCAGATGATGACGTCATGGCTTCTGATTGTTAATTGACAATATTTGAGTTAATTGGAGACACACCTCAAACACACTACTTCCTCGTGTGACATTATGGAAAAATCAAAAGAAATCAAACAAGATATCAGGAAAAAAACTGTGGTTCCTCCACTGTGGTTATTTTCCACAGCAAAATGGGTCCTGGAGCCATTACTCCAAAAGCAACATAAAAAAAGTTAGATTACATTTTGCAAATGCACACAGGGACCTAATTTTGAGGACATGTCCTGTGGTCTGATGAAACTAAATTTGAAATATTTGGACATAACAACCATTGTTACATTTGCAGGACAAAGCTTGAAAGCCTTAGAATACAATTCCAAATGTGAAGTACAGGGCTGGCAGCATCATGTTGTGGGGGTGTTTTTCTGCACAAGGGACTGATGCACTTCACAAAATATGTGGTATCATAAGGAAACAACATTATGTAAAAATACTAATTTTAGGACATCGGCCTTGGAGTTAAAGCTTGGGCGCAACTAGGTCTTCCAAATGGACAATGACTCTAAGCATACTGCCAAATTAGCTACAAAGTGGCTTAAGGACAGCAAAGTTAATGTTTTTAAGTAGACATTTTGGCAATGACAATGCTACCAAATACTAAGGAAATGTATGTAAACTTCTGAAGAAAGCAATAAAAAAATCTCTCTCAAATTTTGCTGGCATTTAGCAAATAGAAATAATTTTGGTAATCATACCTAATCTAAAACAGGAAAGGTTTAGTCTGATTCAATCAGACAGTGAGAAAGAAAAGACATATAGATTTTAAATGTAATAAACTATAATTAACTATATCAGAGCATGTATTGCTTTTGTTTTTATCCTTTGGTGCAAGAAATGTATATACTTCCTGATAATCGGGTTACTTTTATGCTATTTATAAAGGAACAAAAGTCTTGCTGTCTTGTCTGCGTCTCTTATCAGTAGTGCTATTTCACATTGATCCTGTTCAGCCATTTAGATACAGATTGACCTTTGTTGTGAAGCAGCAACAGAAGCCACATGGTGCCATTTATTACTGAGAATTCAGATCTGGTTCACAACAACAGTAGTCGTGTCAAATTCCTTTTACCTTCTTTTTAACTGCAACATAATTTGATGCATAATTTTGGTTCTGAACAGATACTATTATAAATTATAAATACATGCAGGTACCCTTTGCCATTGTAAAAGATCCCCAAGGTATCCAATTGACTCCAGTGTTAACCTATTTGTGACTATATTTGATGCCCAGACCAGCTGCTCCAACCAAATCCAGTTGCAGCAATATTGGACACCTTGAGCATTGACATTCCCACTGGGCAGAGACCTGATACAGATTTCCTACAAAAATAAAATATTCATTAGGAGGAACCATAGTCTGTAAATATTTTATACGAGACATCTAGCAGCAATACAATGCCTTGGGAATGGGCCGAATAACCACCAAAAACAAAAGCATACATACAATTGCACATATTACACAACAAATAAGTGAAAAAATTAACAGAAAAAAAAAACACACGATCAATAAACTTCTGTATTATACTACAATGAACACATCAGTTATTATAGTGTTTACTCAAGGGTGTATTTTAGAATGGTAAGTAGTTAGTATGAGTATCAGGCACTGACCTTATTTGTCATTATCTCAAGGAAGGTGTGCTCCTCTTTACTAGCCCCTCCTGTCATATCAGTTAAAGCTTGACAGAGCTTCATCATCACAGACAGAACAACAGGACACAGTACTGAGACAAAACGTCTACATTATTCACGACGCTGGGGAACGGAAAAACCTGACAGGCTTAAAATGAATTTTTTCAACTCTGCTCTTGGAAAAAACATCACGTTTGTGCGTCCCGCTTATTTCATAATAAGTGGGTTTTTAGGAATGCCAAATATCATGTATTACTATGTCTTTCTTTCTTTTCTTTATATTGTTTCAGTGCTTGGAAACACAGCTGTGATGGTAATAATATGCCTGGCTCATAATCTGAAAACACCAAAATATATCGCTGTTTTTAATCTAGCATTTGTGGACCTGTGTGGCAGCTCAGCTTTGGTACCGAAGGTTCTTGACATCTTTCTGTTTGACCACCCCTACATAGCCTACAATGACTGCTTGGCATTCATGTTTTTCTGCTTTACCTGTATTTCAATGCAGGCTCTGAATCTGGTTGCACTCTGCTATGACAGATTTATAGCTATCATCTACCCACTGCACTATCAAGTAAAAGTTACCCACAGCTTCATGTTTTCTTTGATTGCCTCTTTCTGGGTAATTGCCATTACTGTTACACTCATTGCAGCTGGCTTTATTACAAGACTTTCATTCTGTGAGTCTGTAGTAATTAACAGCTATTTCTGTGACCATGGACAGATATACCGACTGGCCTGCAATGACAATACACCCAGTTTGATCATTAGTTTTGTGTTACCAGCTCTTATTCTTTGGCTTCCATTGATATTCATATTGTTTACGTATCTATGTATTGGCTACGCTTTGACTAAAGTGGGTACAGCTCAGGAGAGAGTGAAGGCTTTTAAAACCTGCACAGCTCATCTTTCATTAGTTGCAATTTATTTCCTTCCAATAATTATCACGTTTACCTTAATGGAGAAAATACATCCAAATGCCAGAATCATTAATCTTTCTCTGACCTCTGTTGTGCCTCCCACACTGAACCCAATCATTTATGTTTTGCAGACACAAGAAATAAAAGAAGCTGTAAAAAAGTTGTTTAAATTTAGAATGCAGTCCAAAGTCAGAGTAAAAAAGTAACAATAATGAGCGTTGTTTTAGGCATTTTATTTGCATAATTTGGATTACATTAAAATGAACTGTTACAAAGAGTGGGTTTATTTTAATAATGCCATCACACAGATGTATGAAAATTAAATCTGCATTAGTGCTTAATGTGTTACTTAATTTTTTTTAAATGTATTGTGAATATTTTATTGTGATCGGTTGTCATCTGTGACATATCATTTATTTTATGGCTTGTAATAAAACTGTATATGAATGGTAACTAGTAACTAAAAAAACTGTTCTCAGTGATGAAGAAACAAGAACTGTTTTGTTGTTCTATCAGTTCCTTTTTGCATCTTTGTAAACTCAGTGGTCTTTCACATTACTCCTTCCACACAACCTGACATTTCTTATCCACTGTTCTTTTAGTTCTGTACAGAAATTATATGCTGACAGAAATACTGTACCTGTCTGTAACTGCTAAATGCTCAAATATACTCACAACACAATTGGAGATCTTTACTATGGGTGTGCCTTTTTCCATTGTCATATTGTTTTTTTAATTTTAATTTGACACATTCTTATTATAAACATATGTCTGATGGAGTTTGCGTATTCTCCCCATGCCTGCCTGTGCTTCCTCCGGCTACTCCATCTTCCTTCCACATCTCACAGTCCAAAAACTTGGAGTTAATATACTTGGTGACTCTAATATATATATCATATATTTGTACTGTGTGATAGAGCGGCAACCTGCCACTAAAGAATTTTACTGTAAAATAACAGTACAATATTAGCAGCAGGGCTGTGTTCAAGGGAAAGACATGGATCTCACAATAACTGGTTCTTTCCTTTTGCAGATGTACAGTCAGCTCTGTAGTAGCACAGGTAATGGCAAGTACCTTTTTTACAAACACTTTAATGACATTTAACTTGAAATGAAAGGTTACTCACGTAATACTATAGCAAATATGAAACAAACAAAATATGTTAATGTGTCTCTATAGATTTGTTCTAGGTTCATTACTCAACTGCAGAATGTAAAATGACTTGTCGCATGGTGAGTGGCCTACAAGCAATAGACTCGGGGGAAAAGACATTGTTCTTATTTGATAAAAAGCAGAGGAAGGCTGCTCGTCTTGGCAGTCACCTCTCTCAGAAGAAAGAAGAAAAACTTGACAAAGCTCTGTTTCCAGAAAGAAGAGGAGGAGCACACTTGCATCTACAGAAGCCAACACAGTTCTGATGCACAGAAGAGGATACCTCTCTACACAAATCATTGTGTTCTGGACTTAACTATGGCATTATTCAACTCAGCTCTTGGTAAAAACATCACTTTTGTGCATCCTGCATATTTCATAATAAGCGGTCTATCTGGCATCCCAAACATAAAACATTACTATATTTTTCTCTTCTTTGTTTATATAATTTCAGTGCTGGGAAACACAGCTGTGATGGCAGTAATATACTTGGATCATAATCTTAGAAGTCCAAAATATGTAGCAGTTTTTAACCTAGCATTTGTGGATCTGTTTGGTAGCTCTGCTCTGGTGCCTAAAGTCATTGATATCTTTCTGTTTAACCACCCTAACATCCCCTACAATGACTGCTTGACATTCCTTTTTTTCTGCTACACTTGTCTTTCCATGCAGTCATTTAATCTGGTTGCACTCTCCTACGACAGACTGGTGGCCATCAGCTTCCCACTGCACTATCGAGTGAAAGTCACCCACAGATTCATGTATTCTTTGATTGCCTCTTTCTGGGTCTTTTGTATTGTTGCTGTTCTCATTGCAGTTGGCCTTATTACAAGACTTTCCTTGTGTGAATCTGTTGTTATTAACAGCTATTTCTGTGACCATGGCCAAATATATCGACTGGCTTGTAATGACAATTTTCCCAATTATGCTCTTAGCTGTTTGTACCCAGTTCTTATTTTTTGGCTTCCACTAGTATTTATTCTGTTAAGTTACCTATATATTGGCTGCACGTTGGCTAAACTGGCAACATTTCAGCAAGGACTCAAGGCCTTTAAAACCTGCATAGCTCATCTCTTACTAGTAGCAATCTATTTCATCCCACTGTTAGTAACATTCACTTTGATGGAAAAAATACAACCGAATGCCAGGATCATAAACCTTTCTCTGACCTCTGTTATTCCTCCCATGTTGAATCCAATCATTTATGTTCTGCAGACACAAGAAATAAAAGAATCTGTGAAAAGATTATTAAAAATCAGATGGAAATCCAAAATAACAAAGTCAACCATAATGTGACTATTTGTTGATGTTAATTATTTTCTTTAAGCAATTTATGCACAGTGAGTTTGGCAATTTGTAGAATTGTAGGATTAATGTCACGCAAATATGTGTTAATCAAGTAATGCAATATAAAATAAATAATATATCATTGCATATATATAAGAGGTACTAACACTGAACTATTCTTCTTAAAGTTAAGAAAATTAACTACGAACTCCTTTAACTTCCCTGTTATGTTTTGTTTGTCTGCATCAAAAAGGAAGTCAATGCTCTTGAAAATGTTTTAATAGGAATGTTATAAATACACATGTTACAGACAATGTATGTCTCTCTACATGTTCAAGTTGAGAAGTATATAATGCATGTTAAAGTAAACTTTGTATTAATTTTCATATATTTTGTGAATACAAAACCTTGTAAAGTATGTATTTACAACACTGGTGATAATTTGGTTACATTTACAAATCAGTTGATGTTTCACTGTATCATAAATGAGTGTTCTGTGTATATTTAGTAAACTATGTTACATTTCTATGACTTATCACTTGTTAAAGATGTTTTATCTGTGAATGACATTGGCAGCTACTGACATCACAACATATATATACATTATCTGAAGCTGTATGAAGGTTTTACCAGCAATGCAGACCACAAAATTTTATTTATATTCAGACTGGACTGGGTGTATTGTTGTAGTAAGAAGACAAGTGGCTCGGCTGTATGTGGGCAAATTATAGCATCAAATCATCCTTAACAGTTTCACTTGTCAAGAATTTTTAAATAATTATATAAATGTTTAGGTCAAATTTTGAAACATCTTGCTTAACGTGATTTGAGAAGCATATTTACAATGTTGTTGAGAAACATTACCTGCTCACACAACAACAAAAATACATTATTTTCCACATTAAGATGAAAGTAAGACTCTACAAGCATTTTGTGACGTAGTCCATGAAAATTTGAGAGCAGCTCCTTCAGCTTTTTCATTTTTTTATTTTTACTCAGTTCAGACATAATTTCTCTGGGCAAAGACGTTGTGGCCGTGTCCAAGGGCTAATAGGGCTACAGTATATTGTCAAATGTATAATTAATAGTAAGCTGATCTATACTGGGGCAGCAGCTATTAAAATATATCTGATCTGGTTTTACTGTGTTCAATCAGTTAGGAAAAGTTATTTCCACTCGGCATATTTTTAAACAGTAACAAAAGCACCAAAGTACAATAAACAGATAAGTGTAACTACAAAGTATCAGCCCCTAAAACTCATTCATTACAAGCTAAATGATGTTGTTGCTTGGACAGTTTGTCTTCTTAAACCATCAGGCTGCACCAGTAATGACTTAGGTGTGTTACCTAAAACTTTACACATTTTTCACAAAGTTGTGTAAAATTAAAGGGCAATCAAAAATTAAAACTAACTGAAACTTATGTAGCTCTCATCTTTCACACTGTCTGGTAGTGTACTATCCACCGTGACTTTTAATTAGTCTAACTAATGGAAATGAATTGCCTATGAATCAATTTAACTGTTACTGTTTCATGCAGATTTCTGCAAATATAACATCCAACACAACTTAGATGTTGTGATAAACACATATTCTGTCACTGAAAATCAAAGTCATACAAATGTAGTAAATAATTAATATATTGAGTCCAAAGAGTTTTAGAAATTTGTTACAATGAGTGAGTATCATCTAAATATCTGGATATTCATCTTTCATCCTCTAATAGCATCTGTCCTTGTATTTCTAGGTTAATTTTTCCGGCTTTATGATGATGTGATATCCACAGTAATATTGTTCTGTTAATGTAGGATAACTGACCATAAAATATGTTATATTAAGTTACAACGTTGTACTACAGAATGAATGGTATTAATATTTTAAATGAACATGAAATGTGCCCTTTTAGTGTGTTCAGGTCCCAACCTGTTAAACTATAGGTACAATACCAACCAAACAGTTACAAATAGCCTGACTTTTCTTCTACAGCAGCACCACCAACAGGTCAATGTTTCCAATTGTTCAGTACTTATGATTAAATATGCTAAATATGACCAAACTAATTCACAGACAAATCTGGACAAAGTCAGTTTATTTATTGTAAGATTTCACCTTTGTATTCAAATCCTTCTATTACAGCTCATAATTGAAAAGCTATATTTAAAAAAGTAATTACGCTTTATAGTCAATGTCATTTTAATTTCTTTACTGTACCAGTAACAAACATTTCACAATAATTGAGACATTAGCCAATTGCATCAGCACAGCAGTGACATGAGCTGAGACATTTACACACTGATGTATATAATTATGAAACTCATGATCATGTGATGTGCACGTTTGCTGCCACACAGTGAAAGGGATACAATATAAATGATGTCTCTGCCACTCTCATCACCTGGTATTGTCTGAGGAGTGTTTGATTGCAGGAGTTCCCTTCAGTCAGCTGTCTTTCTTTAGTGTAGTTTATATATATACAGTATATATTGTTAATGGATCCAGTAGATGAAGGTTCTTCCACGTTTAATGCCACATTTGTTCGCCCTGCAAAATTCTATCTCCTTGGCTTATCAAATATCCCTCATGCTAAGTATTATTATGTCTTCTTGTGTTTTGTCTATATCATGACTGTTCTTGGGAACGGACTCCTTCTCTCAGTGATTTACCTGGTGAAGACTCTTCATACTGCTAAATACATGATTGTGTTCAACCTGGCTTTGACAGATTTGTGTGGGAGCACTGCTCTCATCCCAAAAGTCTTAGATACATTTCTGTTTGACAGGAGACACATTGTTTATGAGGCTTGTTTAAGTTACATGTTCTTTGTTTTGTTCTTTGGAGGTATACAGTCATTAACACTTGTCACGATGGCATTTGACAGGTTTATAGCTATTTGCTTCCCTTTAAGTTACCACAGAATCGTGACAAAACAAGCTGTTGCTGCAATGCTGCTGTTTGTGTGGGTGTTTTTATCGGGTGTAATAGCTGTTATTGTTGGGCTCATTGATCGCCTCTCCTTCTGTGGATCTTTGGAGATACAAAGCTTTTTCTGTGATCATGGACCAGTATATCATCTGGCCTGTAATGACACATCCTTAAATTACATAATGGCAAAACTTATCATTGTTGTAGTAATGTGCATTCCCCTAATATTGATAGTATTGTCCTATGTCTGCATTGGCATAGCTTTGAGAAGCACTGCATCACAAGTGGAACGACTCAAAGCACTGAAAACTTGTACTTCTCACCTGATTCTTGTAGCTGTTTTCTTCCTACCATTCTTCGGGACCAACATAGCTGCAGCGACCTCCTACATCCACCCTAATGCCAGGATCATCAACTCTACTTTGACACACACCATACCAGCTCTGCTCAATCCTATCATATACTCTTTAAAGACAGAAGAAGTGCTGAACTCTATCAGGAAACTTTACAAACACAACAGGTTTAGGAATATAACCTCATTCAAAAAGACAACCTCATTATAAGTGCTGCATTCACACATTAAGTGTTAAAATACTGTGGATGTGTTTTGCAATTATTTCGAGATCTTCTTAATTTGTAATTAGTTATTATGTGGTATCTTTTGTACAATCATTTACCTTGATTTTAGTGTTACAGTAGCCATATACCACACATTTGCTATGCTAAAAATCACAGACACCATGATGAGTTACATCTCAATCTCATCCCAAGAGTCTTAGACACATTTTTGTTTGACAGGAGATGCATTGTCTACGAAGCATGTTTAAGTTATGTAAGTTTTGTTCTTTGGAAGTGTGCAGTCTTTCACACTTGTCACTTTTGACAGATTTATAGCAATTTGCTTCCCTTTAAGATACTATAGTATTGTGACTAGACAGACTATTGCTGCAATGTTGCTATCTGTGTGGTTTTTTTTATTATTATTTTACCATTTACTGTTGGGCTAATTGATTGCCTCTCCTTCTGTGGGTCCTTGGTAATCCAAAGCTTTTTCTGTTACCATGGACTGGTATATAGTCTTGCATGTATGTCCAAAACTTTAAATTACATAATGTAATGTTATTGTAATCGTGTGCATTCCTCTAATACTGATAGTGTTGACCTATGTCTATATTAGCATAGCTCTGAGCAGGATGGCATCAGGAGTGGAACAACTTAAAGCACTGAAAACTTACCTGATTCATGTGGCTATTTTTTTCCTATTTTTTTGACACACACCATACTAGCTCTTCTCAATCCTATCATATACTCTTTAAAGGAAACTTTGAAAAGTCAACAGGCTTATGAACATAATTCCATCCAATAAGATCATCTCACTGTGACTGCTAATGTTATATTCTTATGTGTTATCTTGACATTTATCTATTGTTACAGTGGCCATATATTTATCTCCTGGGGATAAAATGATGAAAACAATCTTAGTTTGTTACCAAAGTTGTTTTTAAATAATTCAACATAGAAATGTATATATTCAAATAAATTAGCATTTTGTTACATGAAAATATCAAATTCATAATAAAAATACAAGCAGTACACAAAATACTTGGTAATACAATACTACCACTACAACACTGGCGAAGCTCAGACAGGAATTACAATTGGGATGACGCTCGTGATTGTGAAGCGACATTTACTTGTTACCATTCTGCTTGTGCCTATCTGAACTTTGCGGTTATACACGTCATGTAACACGTCGCCATCTCTGTGCTGTCCTGTAGGCCTTATGCTGTACTAATTTCATGGTTGCAGTGTCAGTGTATTAACATAGACCAGTGCTTATCAACCATGGTCCTCAAAGTACACTCTTGTTTTCCAGCTATCCCTGTCCTACCCACTGCTGATTACACAGCTGTGACTGGGTGTATGGCAGGGTACAGCCGGGACAGGTCATTCTAGATCTCAGATCTATAGTTCTGTAATGCAGACACCTACACAGACTGGACTGCAAATGTACCCTTAGGGGTCTCCATAGTGGCTCACAAGTACGTAATTTTTTAGTCAGTGGTAGTTTGAGTTTATCAGTTGCTGAATTTTTATTTGTATAGTGAGTTAAATCATTACGGTTTTTGTGTTCACATAAGCAGTGGTGCCTAAAAGGGTATGATTCAAAATATGTGTGAGAGGAAAAGCAATAAGATCTATAAATACATTGTATGGAACATTTAATATTTAAACCTAGAATTTGAATACCAGAGTCAAAAACACTGAACGAGACAACAACATGCATGTTAAAACAATTTAACATACTATATCTATAAGGCAATGTAGCTTTTTTGTTTTATTGTTTGTTTGGTTTTTTTTGCTGTAATTTTGCACCAAACTTGGGACCGACACCCAGAAAGCACTTGCTTGTGAGACCTCAGTGGGTGAGGTTTTGTGGACATTTTTGAAAGGTTTAGTGAATGTGTCCAGAGACACTTTGACATATGGCTAGAAGGACAGTTGCTTTTAAAACAATAAACATATAGTAACATGTAACACAAAGCGCACTTATAACAAAGCAGTTATATTACCAATCTGAAATAGGACACTTCAAATGTGTACATGTAATTAGCACATTATCATGAAGTCTTGTCCAGTTTAATTCAGATCACTACAGAGGCAGGGACACTACCAGGTGGTAATGTCTGTTCATGCTTCCTCTATAATCACAGAAGTTCTGCCACAAATTCCACTCATCAGCTAGATCTGATTTTAAAGATGTGTTAACTATGTGGTGTGTTTGTATTACAGTGATCATAATTTTGGTACAGACCTACGAATGCACATTTCTTTTATACAGATTACTTTGACAATAAGAAGTTGAATTCCTTCATATTTGGCACTAAAAAAGATTGCACTAAAAATACATTATAGTCTTAAATTTTTTGAGTTTAATACCATGAACTCTGATTATCTTGTTGAAGAAAAAGATACTTACCATGAACTCTGCTGAAGCCAGTACAATAGTACAAGAAATGAAGAAATGAAACATTATGAAAAGAAAACTTTGATAATGCTACTCAAGTTTGCTATCCCTGAAAGAGAAAGTACCTACCGTTTCAATTCTGATGCTTTGGCACAATTAATTACATTAATTGATTTTCTAACAATGAAATGAAATAAAAAACTGTACTACTTCATGATCACGTGACACTGGCATTTCTTTTGCCCTGGATATAAATCACAGGCTTCTCACACCATAGCTCACATTAGGGAACTGTATACTTGATATCGTCTGATGTCAGTTTGTTTGCAACAGCTTCCATCAGTCAGCTGTGTCATCCTTATTGTATATTGTGTTATTTGTAAATCTAGGAAAACGGGTATTTGTAATGGGACAAGAGGAGAAAACTGCAATCATAATTAATAACACATTTGTTCGCCCTGCAGCATTCTATATTAGTGGGTTTTCCAACATCCCTCATGCTAAATATTACTATATTTTCCTGTGTTTTGTCTATATTATGACTGTTCTTGGGAATGGATTCCTTCTCTCAGTGATTTATTTGGTCAAGACTCTTCATACTCCTAAATACATGATTGTGTTCAACCTGGCTTTGACAGATTTGTGTGGGAGCACTGCTCTCATCCCAAAAGTCTTAGACACTTTTCTGTTTGACAGGCAATACATTGTCTATGAGGCTTGTTTAAGTTACATGTTCTTTGTTTGGTTCTTTGCAAGTGTGCAGTCATGGACACTGGTCACTATGGCTTATGACAGATTTATTGCAATTTGCTTCCCTTTAAGGTACAGTAGAATTGTGACAAAAGCAGGTATTGCTGCAATGCTGTTGTTTATGTGGGTAGTTTTACTGAGTATCTTTTCACTTTCTGCTGGGCTCATTGATCGCCTCTCCTTCTGTGGGTCTCTGGTAATACAAAGCTTTTTCTGTGATCATGGACCACTGTATCGTCTGGCCTGTAATGACTATTCTTTAAACTTTATAATTGCATATGTTGTCTTAATTGCAGTCATTTGTTGTCCTTTTATATTGATAGTACTGACATATGTTTGCATTGCCATAGCACTCAGCAGGATTGCATCAGGAGTGGAACGACTCAAAGCGTTGAAAACTTGTACTTCTCACCTGATTCTTGTGGCCATTTTCTTCCTACCACTTGTGGGCACCAACTTAGCTGTACTGACCTCCTATATCCACCCTAATGCCCGGATCATTAACTCCTCTCTGACTCACACCATACCAGCTCTGCTCAATCCTATCATATACTCTTTAAAGACAGAAGAAGTGCTGATCTCTATCAGGAAACTTTGCAAAAACAACAGGTTTATGAACATAACCTCATCCAAAAAGACAACCTCGTTATGAGTGCTGTCTTAACACATTTAAACATGTTAAAATAGCATTTTTTTATGAGTTTTGCAGTATTTGACTGTAAAGGAGCAATCACTGCAGTATTACTACTCTTTGATCAGTTGGCATCTTGTCATTTGCTGCACTTTTTATGTTTTAGTAGCCATACATTGGTCTGCTTTGAAAAACTAAAACAAGGATATCATGTTGTAAATGTACGCTGTTTATGATAAGAGAAAAAGACAAAAGTTAGCAGTTTTAAAATATTTCACCAGACTTTTGTACAGAGATGTAATAAAAGCTGTTTTTTCCCCCACACCCAGCTTTTCACACACAGCAATCTCATTTGTAACAAGAGTAAATAGAAAATGTGTATGAGAGAAAAAAAAGAGAAAAATTTAGGTTTATTACATACAAGTTCTGGTTTGGACATAAAGATTTAGGTGATTGCATTTCTTGCTATATTGCAATATGTGGCAATACTATGACTTGCAACCATTTTAACATGATAAGTATAGTATCACCAGATTTACAGTTAGACACTTGGTGCCAGAGCGAGCAAGTTTTTTCTTGTAGTTGCTGAATTTTAATTTGTATAGTGGGGTAAATCAGGACTGAAGCTATCTGCACAACTCTTAGAAGCAATAAGACCGTCAGTGGTAGCACAAAAGAAATACAGAGTTTTTATTTATAATATTTAAATATCCATTCCTCAATTTTTACTGAATGTTGTTGTCAAGCATGCAAATAAACAGACATCATTATATAAAGTGACTCCCTATATTCTACAAACCGTAATTAAATTCTGCCAGCGAAGTTTCAAGTTAGATAATAACTTTAAAACAGTGTAAATAAACACATAACCTGATCATCCTGGGTGTAGGATCACTTTCATTTACCTCACTAAAATAATGTGCTTAGAAGGTCCACATATACGTACATTTAGCACATTATCATGAAAAAAACAAACAAACAAGAACTTTCATTTTGTCATGTTACTCAATGTAAAGACAGTGTGGAATAATTGTGGTCCTAATTCAGGTAGAATAAATAAGATTAGACTATGATTGTACTTGACACCTAGCAAGTGTGAATGTCTGTCCACCTTCCATGAATACATTTAGGATAATAAAGTCTTATGTTAAAGTATTTCCAGAATGTATACAGTGCCAAACTACAACAATTTTCCTCATGGCTTGTTTAGAAAGGGGCACAAGGTCAGTCTGAAAGAGATAATCACTCCTAGATGATATGTATGAATCTAAAGGATTTGTTTTCTTAGAGATAGTGACTTCTGTATTATATACCAAAAGAAACAAATGACACATTGTAGGTCTAAGTGCATGAAATTTATTAATCTATCAACTAACAACTAAATTACAGTGAGGAGCGAATAGTGAGCAGCAAATAAACAACATATCAAAACAACAAATTACCCAAACAATAACTATGGATTAGGTTTATGAGAGTTGGGATTACAATGACAAAAAAATTGTAGGTGAATTAATTGTAAGTTTTTAACTTTTCATTAGTTTTTTTACTTTTAACTTTTAACCTTGTGATGCCACAAGAGAGTCTCTCTCTGGATCGTAGACTTGTTGGGCACCTGCTGGCGTTCCCAAGCGCAGACAGTGTCTCCACACTGGCTGCATCTTTTCGTTGCCTAGCAACGAGTGAGCGTCTCTTTTATTTGCACTTCTGAATGTAATATTTTGATATGTGGAGTAAGGTCAGGGAAGGATTGCAGGCTGAGTTAATAGAGAAAATCTTAACAATTTAATAAAATTTTTACAAACCGTTCATCTCAACCAACTCATTGCAGCTTGCTTTCCCCTTAATACTGCAAACGTACTCAATATTTACACATCGCAGTAGTTTAGATGTTAGGTCAATACATTTCATTCACTTAGACCCATTTTATTGTTTCTTTTTTTATAGGAGACAGTGATGCTTTATTTTAGAATAAACTCTTCCATGAACTGGTTGATCAATTTGTGCTGGGCTTCTATTAAATTTGATCTACGAGTTATTATCGCTTTCTAACTAACCTGGCGTTTGTTAAAACTAAAAGTTGGCTGTTAATGTTAGCCCGTGTTAGCTTTAGCGGTCAGCTCACTAATTGACAATAATTGTAACTTATTCAGTCTCGCTGTTGTGAAACATATCTAATAAATGATACTCTGATGTTTATCTTTAGAACAAAGCTTTAGTTTATCTCACTGGTCAGGATAATTCAGCCCCCAGTCCCTGACTCAGTATGTTCTAGTCCAGCAAAGAGTTGGTTCCAGGTTGGAGCCCATTTTCCTGCCCAAGACGATTCTTGGGCTGTGGAAACACAACAAACTGGTGCAAAATTAGGCACTAGCTCAGAACCAGCCATGGAACAAGTTTGGTGGAAAGGGGGTATCAGACTAAATTTGTGAACTGCAGGTTTGATTTCTCTGAGCCAAGTACAAGGTTACAAAAACTGCATTACTGACTCACTGCCAACATCAGGGCACTACAAACATACCATGATGAAAAACGCTGACACTTTAAAGTTCTACATCTAAATAATCATGTTTGTTACAGAAATGTAATCATGGTTGCATAGAAATTTAATTTTCAGGAGGCAAAATTTAACATGGTAAACTAAGGCGGTGATGATGATGAACCTGTTAAACTTTACACCTAATGAGCCTCAGGGAAACACTGTTGCATTAAAGAACATCATGTGGTGTTCTGAATTAATACAGAGCAGAAACCTGCTAACAAGGACACAATTTCAGAGAGTCAGTGTGTGTAAGTCTTTTTAAGTGTTTGAGTCATGTTAGTGTAGTGTGGCGTTATCAGAACATTTGAATATTATACTTAGTAAAATAAATGTAAGCGTGTATTGTGAAATGGATAGGAACCTGCGTATGACGGTTAGATTTTTATTTCCTCTGTAGACTTCATGCTTGGAAAATATTTTCTGGTAAATGATGACATAAACAAACTTGATCTAAAGCTCAAGAGACCACATGCTAATTAAGGCTCACGTGACACAGCCAGCTGCATGTTGGCTTCCCCACAATGAAAGCAATACGATATAAATGGCAGGTCTCTCACAGCGCAACTTAATTTAGGAAACTAAACACTTGAGTACTGAGGTGAGTTTGGTAACAATATTTTTAATCACTCAACAATGACATTTTTTATTACACTGTATACTGTGATGTTTTCTCTTTTTACATCTAGGTAAACAGAAATTCATAATGGGCCCACAAAAGAAATCTGCTGCCATATTTAATGCCACATTTGTTCGTCCTGCAACATTCTATCTTAGTGGGTTTTCCAACATGCCTCATGCCAAGTATTACTATGTTTTCATGTGCTTCATCTATATCATGACTGTCCTTGGAAATGTTTTTCTAATCTCAGTGATTTACATGGCCAAGTCACTTCACACTCCTAAATACATGATTGTGTTTAGCCTGGCTTTTACAGATTTGTGTGGAAGCACTGCTCTCATCCCAAAGGTCTTAGACACATTTCTGTTCGACAGGAGAGACATTGTCTATGAGGCCTGTTTAAGTTACATGTTCTTTGTTTGGTTCTTTGCATTTGTGCAGTCATGGACACTTGTCATTATGGCTTATGACAGATTTATTGCAATTTGCTTCCCTCTGAGGTATCATAACATTGTCACAAAATCAGCTATTGCAGTAATTCTGCTCTCTGTGTGGGTGTTTTCTTTGACTCTATTAGCAGTCACTGTTGGGCTTCTTGATCGTCTCTCTTTCTGTGATTCTTTAGTAATACAAAGCTTTTTCTGTGATCATGGACCAGTATATCATCTGGCCTGTAATGACACAACTTTAAATTACATAATGGCAAAACTTGTCATTGTTATAATCATGTTCATTCCTTTCATACTAATATCACTGACATATGTTTGCATTGCCATGGCACTTAGCAGGATTGCATCAGGAGTGGAACGACTCAAAGCACTGAAAACTTGTACTTCTCACATTATTCTTGTAGCTATTTTCTTTCTTCCACTCTTGGGCACCAACATAGGATCAATGACCTCCTACATCCACCCTAATGCCAGGATCATCAACTCTACTTTGACACACACCATACCAGCTCTGCTCAATCCTATCATATACTCTTTAAAGACAGAAGAAGTGCTGAACTCTATCAGGAAACTTTACAAAAACAATAGCTTTAGGAATATAATTTTTTGCAAAAAGGTGACCACATTATTCACTGTAGTAACATATTAAGTGTTAATATAGTATAAATGTGTTTTGCAACATTTTACAGCAAAGCAAAATGTAAACTGAAATCAGTAATGAACTGTAACTGCATACTGCTCAAGATAACACTTCACCATTAATATTATATTAGGGCTGTCAAGAGATCAAACATCAATTTGCTGTGGAAATATTTCAATATTTTAAAATTTTAAATACATTTTTTAATTTAAATTAATAATCAGTGAAATCAGTGAAACATTCACATGGACTTTAAAGTTAAACATCTCCTTTAGTTTTTAGCTCAGAGGTGATGCATCAGAGATCACCAGGTGTAAGTCTGTGACAGAACACACAACCCCCATCGCCCAGTTCTGGTGTTGACCATATTTTGTAATATTTGGTTTTGGGTGCATTAGTAAATGTTCTCTCTCCATGACTCCCAGGTTCTGAAATTTTCACAGCTACGTTTTATATTTCCTTATTCGTAATGCAACATGCCAAAGGGCACCACAGAACATGATTGATCAGCAGAAAAGCATTCAATTTTTTCTGTGATTAATGAATTGACATTAAAGCTTTCTTTCACCAACCCTAATGTATATATTACAAATTGTAAAAGTAAATAAAATATTCCAAATATTACATTTCACAATTTAGAATAAGTGTACATTTCATACTTAGTTTTTTTTGTATTGGAAAATTGCACTGACAACTGTTTAGCTCCAAATATATGAAAGATTCCAAACTATAATAATAAAAACACTTTAGAATGAAACTACAATACATAATTATATACAGTTTGTCTGTTTTTTCAACTCTTAGAAACTACACAACAGCTACGCTCATTGGCCACTTTATTAGGTATCAGTGTGCAATGTAATGCAGTTGTCATTCTCCAGTATGACTTCACTACCCACTATGTCCTCAGTAATAAAGATATAATGACATTCTTTATTGATCCCCTTGGAGAAATTAATGTTTGGACAGTTGCACATAGAGGACAGTACTACTGCAGGGTTTCTGTGTCCTTTCCAAGGACACCTCAGCATGTAGCCACGAGGAACCAGGAATTCAAAATCCTTCTGATAGTCCCATGACCTCTCTTGTGCTGTCATGACATAAAATATTTTTATATTTGTGGAATGTATTGCCAGGGATGTTCATACTGTACCCTGACATTATTGATCTAATCCTAATTGTGCTTTCTTCAGTAGTATGATTTATGACCAACAAGCTTTAAAATTGATAGAATTTCTATCCGCCTAAGCTCTCCTTTGTGTTTAGTGCAAATTATTAAATGTCTGCATGCTAATATGCTGAATTAAGATTGTAAACATGTTAATGCTACACCAGCTGAACATTTTGCTCAGCATTATAGAATGCTGTTGTTAGCATTATTTGTAGGTCAAACCACCATTAGTGTGACTAAAAAGACTATTAGCTTTAATGCAAATAGACCTGTTTCATCATAGTGCTCTCTGATTAATATAGATAAAAAAATCTGAGAAAAGAATACAAGTTCAGAAGACAAACTGGAAAAATGAAATGCCAGTTCAGTCAGTATAAGCGGTCAGGCTAGTGTGGTGTGGCTGTATCGCTACACTATTCATAACATTTTGTGAATAATACAATCTATTCAGAGTGAAAAAAAAAGGTATTTACATTTGACTTTTTTTTATTGACTGATGAAGATGATGTAAACACACAGACACAGCCAGCTGCATGTAGGCTCCCCCCAGATGAAAGCAATACAATATAAATGGCAGGTCTCTCACAGTACAGTTTGCTTTAGGGAACTGAACACTTGAGTTCTGAGGTGAGTTTGGTAACAATATTTTTAATCACTCAACCATACCATCTATTATTATACTGTGTATTGTGATGTATTCTCCTTTTACATCTAGGTAAACATATATACATAATGGGGCCTCAAAAGAAATCTGCTACCGCATTTAATGCCACATTTGTTCGT
>OMLM01018479.1:0-24974 GCA_900302695.1 Helostoma temminkii | reverse complement strand
TTCAGTTCATTATTAATGTTAATCCTAAAATATTCATGTTCTTCAAGTCTGAAGATGTTTACAGGTTATGACTGCTGGTGGTGCTGGCCACAATCAATTTATGTTTCCTTTGTTTGTATTAAAGATTAAATTCTATTTTTTACAGGAGTGTGCAAACCCTTTAATACTACTACTACTTCTACTTCTACTACTAATAATAAACCAAATCTATCTGGATAGTGACTGACACTGTTATTAGTACATAAAATAAAAGTAGAGAGAAGACACAATGCAGGGAAGGGCCCATACTGGTGACTAACAAACCTGACAGCTGCTGTGTTCTATTGGTTAGAAAAGCCATAATCCAAAATATGGGGTTAACACTGGGGTTGAAAGCACATCTGAGCCTTTCTGAAAGAGTGAATATATCAATCATGTTAAAAGTAGACATTAGGTAACAACAACAACAAAAAACTAAGCTGGGTAAAAGCAAATCTATAAAGGTTAAAATTGCATCCTTGACACTCCTGACACTAATCAACAAACTGGAAAAGGTTGAGCAGGTGTTGTGCTCACAGTCTGATTCTTGATACATTTTCATTGAATTTCACTCATTGTTTGTTTAAAAACTATTTGTAATAAAGACACAAAACACAAAAACTTTCACTCATCCACTTCCCCCTATTTCCCACCACATGGACATAAGATCTTCCCTGCATCAAAGAGCTCAGCATAAACACTAGTATACTCTGGGCAAAAATGAATTTACACCATGGTGCAACAAAAATCAAATCAACTCTATTGGTAAAGCACATTTAAAAATAAGTGTTTCACAAAACAAAGAAACAAGTAAGACCCATAAAAATATCCAAAAAGATAAATCAGAGCAAAGAACATATAAAATAGGCAGATAGACAGGACAGATTAATAATCTTTTTAAAAATTGTTAAGAACACTCAAACGCGTCAGGGGATAAATGAGTTTGTCTGACCTTGAAAATACTTATGGCTGATGAGTCTTCGATTGAGCTTGGAAGACTGTTCCAAAGCTTAGGGGCCAATACAGCAAAGGCATAAGCACAATTAGCCTTTCTTGGTAATCTTGAAGATGAAACAGTTTTGATAGTATTGGCAGATCTAAGGTGCCTGGACATAGGGGGCAGATGAGCTAGTCCATTAAGAGCTTTTGAATTAAATAAAACAAACTTAAACTCAATTTGGTATTGATATTTGACTGGTAGCCAATACAGTGTCATTAACACAGGAATAATGAAACTGTCTCTTTTTTTCTTTTTTGTTGCAGATATGAGTCTCACAGCATTTTGCATCACGACAGAGCAGACAGAGACACTGAAGTAAAGAGAGTTACAGTAGTTTAGCCTGGAGGAAATAAGTGCTGTCACGACAGTTTCTTCAAGTTCTTCAATGAGAAAAAACACTTACTTTTAGCTATATTTTTAAGTTGAAAGAAGCTGGATTTGACTACTGAGGTAATCTGCTTATTAAATCCTAATTTTGAGTTAAACATAACAATATTCCTGGCATTATCATGAATATCTAATGACAGAGAACCCAAATGACTTGCTATCTGTTCAGTGACGCTAGGTGCACTATAAAGATTGACTTACCGTCGTTCACCTGGAGTTCATTATGTGCCATCCAGGATTTTAAAGTGATTCAGAGGGAGATATAGTTGAGTAACATAAGAAACGAGACATTATATTTTCTAAAAACAGAACTTATGGGAAGAATGTAGAGGGCAAATAAAATTGGACCTGAAGACCTCCACAGCTGAGGTGGTCAGATGAAGAAATCTGATTGTGAATCATGACAGAAAATCTCTTAAGTAAGAAGACAACCACTCAAGGGCAGTCCCCTGAAGGCCTACCAGATGGTGTAGACAATTTAACCCTCTGCGGTAGACACTTTAACACAATGTAGCAGCCAGATTAAGCCCTGCCTGGCTCCGCTTTCACATTGTGTTGAAAGTACAGACTTTAACTTTATTCTTCTAGAAAACAAATGAGTAAGAAGTAAGTAAGCAACATAGGTGCATCTAGTGATGCACTTCCCCTAGTAACTTTGTCATTTCTTGCTGCAGAAAGAAATGTTTAAAAAACAAACAAATCTGCATAGAGCGCTCTACATGCTGACGGTATTAGCAAGCACAGAAAACAACAAAGGATTATATGTTTCTTGTATGTTTTTGAGATCTTACTTCTTAATTAGTATGTCAAAATGAAAAGATAACCATACCGACACACAGGTGAGATTGTGCTGAATAAAATAGGCGTGGTAAACAGTTTTTAAGGTGGAATATTTTAAGGTAAAAAAGGAGTCCAAAGCAGCTACATGTACCCTAGACCCCACAGGGTTAAAAGAACAGCATGGTCCACTGTGTCAAGTCCAGCACTCTAATCTACAATTATTAACATTGCATTATTTTCTGAGTCTAATGACAGAAAGACCTTAAGAAGTGCGGATCATGACTACAGTTGGTCCTAAAAGCAGACAGATTTTTTCCCATAATATTTGTATCTAAATATGCGATGATAGTTGGCCAGTACAGAACTTTGTGTTTTTTTAATACAGGCCTGCACAATATCATGCTTAAAACAAATTGAAACTGTTCCACATACTGGGCTACTATTTATGATTAAGCAGATTTCTGGACCAACTATATCCATAACGTATTTTAATAAATGTGTAGGGATGGAATCAATGGGAGAAGTTGTGGATTTTGTATGCAAGATAACTAATAATAATAATGGAGGCAAAATTTTTAGCTCTTGCTGCTTTAAAAATGTTTTGATGGATTGATGGATGGCAGGATTTCAAAATTTTGAAGGACATCTGTAGTTTCTCTTTTTTCCAACATCGTTATTCCCTCCTGCATAAAGCCCTAAAGGCATGACTGTCATTATTTAACGAGAGCTTATTAGTGATTTTTTTTTGTTTTCTGATTTTTAAGGAAGCCATAGAGTACAGAAATTATGTTGAAGTTAGTTATTACTTGTGCAGTGCTATGGTGGAGGAAATCAGAGTAAGAAGTTGCTGTGGGAGCAGAGATCATGTGAGCTTCTGAGAACTTTCTGGCTGTAAAAGAATTAACAATATAATGATTTGTTGGCGATTCAGTTTTCATCCCGCCATACTCTCCATACAAAAACTAATGGTGACAGCAAACTGTCCACACTGTTGTGATCATGTTCCATTATTGAAATGTTAACTTCAAATATGATGAATTAGCAGGCAATGTTGGGTATAAATGTATTGTGCAGCTTTTAAAGCTGCACCACAATGTTTCCATTTGATTTTACAGTTTGTTATATTCTTGTTACTTGTATTTGATGACAAAATATATGTATTGCATTTCTGGACAGGGTGACACTGAATAGTGCTGAGCTGGAAATCAAGAAAAATCATTTAAATGTATTGCATCTACCAAACTAATGTGTTTAGAATCTATGGATTGAATAATTTGAACTGGAATTTTACTTGTTGTAGTAAAACCAGTAATTTGTGTCACAGTTAAAGGACAAATGTAAAACATGCAGCCTATGAATATATTGTGTACTGTATGTCAGTGTAACATAACTCAAAGGTTAAGATTAAATATGTGCTGTTGATCAGAAATCAGTTTAATTAGTTGGCAAACATCCTGTTACTGTAAGTCACTTACCACAGCAACACTTATTTCCACTCACCAGGTTACTATAGTGCATGTATGTGTATTGTGTCATTTTCTGCACAGCCTCGTTTCTTCAGTGCATATAAACATAGTGTTACACTATATATGCTATGTCAAAATTAATTTAGCTCTTCAAAACTTCAAAGCTTGTTCCATATTCATGCAGCCTTGCAATGTACTTATTAAATCGTGATAAATTTGGATTTTACAAAGTGTTAAACAAGTAAATACAAGAAGAATACTAAAATATGTATTTCTTCTTCTTAACTTCCATCGTGGAAAAAAGAGGCAGATAAACAGAGTGTGGAATACGGAAGCAGTAATATCATATTCTGTTTTAACTCTGACAGATATATTCATTCAGCCAGCAGACACCCTCTAACCTCATCCTCAGCATCGGTAATAACACACTGCCAGAGAGAGGATTTGATGCAGATGGAACTGACGCAACAGTGACACCAACCATAACTTACAGCTGCTGATCAGTCTTGGTTAATGGAAGACATGACACAGCGGGCAATGTCTCTCTGTCTAAAGATCGTACTGTGTATGTGTAACGGAAAAGCACTTTTAAGCCAATGATGCTAAAGTGAATGACGGGGGTGGTGAGTGTGTGGAAAACAGTGCACTGAGGATATAAGTATGTGTGCACAGTGAAACCTAAGGCAATGTAAGACCACTTGTGTGCACATTTCATTACTGCGTTATTTCCACTGAAAGATTGAAGACTACATGCATAATAAATATGTCAGTCTGTTTCTAACATATTCCTACTGTGGTTACTGTACAGTATTTCCTTGTAAAATGCCTGCTGACAATAACAGTCATCATGGAAATATGACATCTTGTTTAACTGGCAGTGCAACAAACATTAGTGTTTATCTCCATGTTTTTTTCTATGTTTTTACTTTTGTTCAGAGCCTTGGTGCACTCTCACCATGTCCTGCAGATACATTAGGCTGATGAGACTGAAACACCTTAGTGAGAGAGAGTTCATAGAAAACAGCCATGCATTTAATAAGATTTCATTTATTAAGATTGAAATAGAAATATTGAACTAAAAAAAATTTGCTAAAAAATAAGTGGTAACTTTGACAAATTTTCTGTAAAGATTGTGTTACATACACATACTTACATATATATATATGATTTTCAGTGGTGAATGTAATACGTTATATATAAAATGTATTTAACTCACTGAAAGTTTTCACATTTAGTTATGGTGAATTATGGTAAATTTAATTTGGCCTTTATCACAAAAACAAAAAACAGAACAGAGGAACCTGAGCAACAGTTGCTACATGCAGAGTATCTCCCATCTTAGTGGCAGAAGCTTGTAACTCCTTCAGTCACAGGTGGCCTTCTTCACTAGTTCTTTGCAACTAGTGCCTCCATGTGAAGGAAACAGTGAATGACTTGCGCGGTTGCGTTTGGTACTCTGACTCTACTGATGAAGCTCTGGCACCACCTGTCATAGAAGTGGCCCCATCAGTACTTATACTGACACAGTTCTCCTAACTCAGTCCCCCCGTTCAAGATGCCCAAAAAAAAGCAAAACAAAAAATTCTCTCAGGTCCCCATTTTAAGGATCTGACATTAGCCAGGAGATGTGCATGTCCACTGACATCGGTTGATTGATCACCTTGATGAAATCAACTTGTAAGAAAAATTTCCACTAAATCAGTTTTTCTTCCAAAACCAAAAAGAAAACAAAAGTGCGTAGTCTTGTCTTCATGTGAGGAGGAATATATATATTTATACACACCTCAGAAAGGCTGCGCCAAGAAATATATACAATACAAGGAATTTCTTGTATCTATCCCATAACTTTGTTTTTCAGTAACATTTTGTTCTTTTGTCTTTATGGTATAGTTTTTGACCTGAATGCTGTTCCACCAGCAACTGGACCTTCCAGATCCACATGTATTCATAATTGTTCTATTTTTTTTTTTATTTAAAAAATTAAAAAACATTTTTAAAAAATTTTCACTAATTTTCAATTTTTATTTCTTTGCAGAGATTTGTTTTTTACTTTAACACAAAATAAATTAGATAAAAATGTTCACGCATTTTTGTTAAAAAGCTCAAAACTAAAACTATGATTCACTGTTGTAGTAATTGGATAACAACTGCATGAGGTTTTACATGACTTTCACTTTCACCTCATATAAAACTGAGTTTGCAGACCCAGACTCTTCTTCCCCAACAAACTAGACAACCTTTGCTTTCAGCATCCCCCCATTTCTCCCTGAGGAGGTCACTTGTTTTTCTTAACGTGAACATGACAGATCACTGAGGTAACCTCTATGTGTTTGAGCCTGTCACACCACCTCTAAAGTTTACTGTGGCAGTATAATGACACAAGCCATCCTCCTCCTCCATTACCTAGTGGCAGCAGCCGTAACTTCTGGGGGGAGGGGTGACAGAGGAGTGATAATGATGTGAAAAAGCGCCCTGACCTTGGGATGATTGGGATCATTGTTGCGAGGGCCTAGTCTCTTAGGGCTACAGCTCACGTAGATCTGACACCACATCTTTACCCAGTGAACACACGTTCTGTCAGAGGAGTAAGATGCTTCATTTTTTATTTACAGCTTGAAATTTTTATTAGCTAGCAGGGTAACTATTTTACCACACCTGTGTAATGTTAAATATCTACATTTAGGAGGGAAAGTAGACTTCTCAAGGTGCATGTCGCTTCTCATTTGAGGAAGGCACAGTATTAAAAAACCCAAACTCTTCCCCCAAGGTCTTCATAACCACCATTATTTTCCCTGTGTTTAGAGGAGGGTTATTATCTTACACCACATAGATCTACTTTTTCTTTGTATGCTGTTACATATTTACTGATGAGGCCCATCACTGCTGTGTCATCTGCAAGCTTACATGTAGTGATATAGCACAAACATACTGTGGATCAAAGGCTAACTAATGATGGTGGTATCCCTAGAAGCATGGGAATGACTGCAGGCCTCTGGCTGGCAAGAGAGGAAAGAAAAAAGAGAAAGACGGAGACATTGCTACGCTGTAGAAGCAACATAAGAGCTACTTGCTGACGAGAGAGTAGGATTTCTGCTTAACTGCTGTCGGTGCAGCTGGTTTCTGTTTGTTTGGGCAGTATAAATGAGGACTTAACCACTAATTAACCGTTGCCCTATACCTATGTGTAGAACGCTTTTGTGCATATTTTAGTGTTGTGAACTGAAATAGGCCAGGTTTTTTTCTGGTTGTGAAGAAAGACTGGTTTTGCTTTTGATGGCGAGCAGGATAACACACAGGACTTTAGCTTCTGTCACCTCTACCTACTTCCACATATGGACTGTTTTTTCAACAGCATTGTGGTAGGACAAATAACACTGAATTTTGCAGTGGCACATCCATTTGGACTGTTAAAGGATTTAACAAAAGACACTGAACACTCATGTATGGGACTTGAGGTTATTGATGACCACTCATTTATTGCGGATACCCAGTTCCTGTATTAGATAACATTGAGTTTTGTTTTTCTGTTTTCTTATTTTATAGTTTTAAGCCAGTAGTAATGCAGATGATGGGTGTTACTGTTACTTCCTATGTGTCGATTGGCTAAACAAAACAATTAGTTTGAACTAATTTGGAGGGGCTCAAGTAGAGCTAAGAATTTAGAACAGATAACAATAAAAAAATATATCTGACTCAAATAGGGTTAAACCAAATTCCAGAGACACAGTTAAAGGGAGAAAGATATTATCTCCTGGGATTAGCACTGAATATTGATAATGTCTTCTTTTTCTCTTTGTTATAGGCACAATGAATTTTCCACTCCCTTGCCAGTCTGCATGCATTAGTTTACTGACCCCTACTTGTTACACTCTTTGCACCCGATCAATATTCCTGTTTCCTGCAACTTTCCCTGGACCTGTTAGTTGTTAGTTGTTAGCTGTCTTCAGTTTCTGTATTTTTTATTTTTTATAGTTGGACTTATTTGTAAAAATCTTTTTGTAACCTCATCGGCTGCTACCTGATTCCCTCATCTGTTCCTTAGCTGGCGCTGCATCTGCATACCTGCCTGCTTTATCATCATTTCTCCGTCCCTGTTCATGAACCTCACATGCTGTTAACCCAGGACAACACCATCTCAGGAGCCACTTACCTGATCATCCTCACTCCAGTCCTCACCATGTCTATATTGCAAACACCTGCTCCTGGTTCCAGCCATCACATGCCAAATCAGCACTTTGTGTCTTTTTGTTGTTGTTCCTTTTGTAGCTCAGTGCAAATTTTACTGTTTACGAAAAGTACAAGCCACTGGTTGGCATCCATCATTTTTTCAGACACAAGAACGTGCAAGAATTTTTCCGTCATTATTCCCCAGTGATCAAGTGTGTGCTTCCAGACTGTAAAAGACTAGAAATCTGTGATGTGTGGTGGAAACGCTTTAAGTGTGTACTGTTCAGTCTTTAAAACACTTAAAAAACACAGGTTTAGTATTGTGTGTTCAGCTAATGGCTCCTCTCTGTATTCCTATGCAAATGCTTCCAATGCAACAATTGCAACAGTGCACAAAGCACAGCGGACAGCAGTGATTCATAAACCTGTCCTCACTAATTCCACACAGATAAAGAAAGAAAGCTCAACCATCAACCACCTTTCTTGCTCTCCTCTCCCTTACATTAGCTTCCATTTCTAGCATAGCTGGTGAACACAGATGCTGCAAAGGCTGTGGTGGGTTTGAGGGGAGGCACTGGGGCAGCCCCCAATAGTCCAACAGAAGTTTACTAATTTTCCGACCTAACAATCTATTACAACTGTTGATCATTTATAAAAAGCACTTCCAACATCATGCTTTGCTCACAGACAAAAGTTCCAAGGTGTTTCATGTACATTCAACATAGAACTGTGTCAGTCAGTTCAAGTATTTTGAAGCCACTAAATGGCAAATTAACAATTGCTATCTTACTCTTAGTAGGTCAACTCCTTAGGTCCTTTTTGTTTTTGGTAAACACACAACATTGACATTATCCTGTTTGATATTGCTGCTGTATTTTAAACTACACCACAGTTGTTTCCTATCCTACTTGTTTTTTGTTCCTAAACTTAACCATAAGCATGTATTTTTTCTACAGAAACCAAAACACTTATAGTACTGCATGATGTTGACCCACTGAGGCTGCTAGTGTGTGGAGCAGGTACATGGGCCATATCTACACTATGGTGGTAATAACAACAGATAATGGTCATTGAATGGTGCAACAACATCTGAAGCATGTTGCTGGGCAGGGGTGGACCAATCCTCATGCATCCGATTTCAAGTTTGAGATCGCAGTAAACACAGATTCAAGTGCACTCACATTTGAAGGAATATTATACCACTACTATAACTTCTAAAGACTGCAGAGTTTAGTACTTTTACAGCTCAACCACCAACCACCTTACTTGCTCTCCTCTCCCTTACATCAGCTTCCATTTCTAGCATAGCTGATGAACACAAATGCTGCAAAGGCTGTGGTTTGAGGGGAGACGCTGGGGCAGCACCCAGTGGTCCCACAGAATCACAGGAGTCATTACCTACTGTCAGTATTGATCGCCCACTGCTGCTCACTGTGAGGTGTCAGATTTTCATTAAACCTTGTGCCCATGTGTCTCTGTCTGAACATACACGTGTACTGTATGTTCATCACTTAGAACAGCTTATAGTGCAGTGTACACAGTATTTATAGTGCTATATTTGTGTGACATGTATTTAGTATACAGAATGTACTGTAACAGCCTTGACAAGACTCACAAGGTGAAGCTGGATACAGAAATTGTTGTGCAGCATGTGTGCTTGCTGTTTTCATGACAGCAGCAGTGATTCACGTCTGCAGAAATGATCTTTTCTGTAAGTTGTGCGCTTATGGACCTTGTTAGTGCCTGTGTACTGTAATTTTCTTTCATAAACTGTACAAATACACTAGACAGCATTGAAACGGTTGTTTCACTTTAGAGCAATCACCGTGCAAAATCAGATAAAGTATTTCTACCCTTCTGATTAGAGACAGACATGGGACACAATCTGGAATGATGTACCATGTATGGTACTAGCTGCATCTTGACTAGTGAATAGGTTATGTAGAGGATTAGGATTTAAAGCTTGTGGGTGTTGTAACACTGGTCTTTGATGGCTGTGGCAGGCTGAATCATCCTATAGTTGGATGAGGACACCTACTGGCACTTCATTTACCTTCTATTACCTTCCCTTCACATCTCAGCTTCACTTAAAGCCCACATCTTCATTATTTTTGGTGCCTCCACTCTGCACTGGAATTGTGTTCTTAGAAAGCCTCATGTCATAGTCAAAGCTAGAAGGGATTTAGCATCACAAGTCAAGTCAAGCAGCTTTGTGTTCCGCTGCTGCTACACTGGAGGCTATGATGCCAAGATGATTAGATCATCCATCCAAGACATTTTAATATGCTTTAGGTGCATCCAGATCCCTTGGTTAGGAGACAATGAGGCCTCCTGGGTGCAAACATGTAAAGTGAATGATTTATGCTATTGTAGTGGTGGCATCGTTGCTATTACCTATAATAAAAAAAATTCCCTACTACAGCTGAATACCTACAGATTACCACACATTGAAACCTGCTGTCAAAAAGTAAGATCAAGAAAAAAAACATCTACCGTTTAAGATAATCTTCACAATTTATGCTTTGCTTTCTCCCAATTTACATAGTTTTCTGTGTAAATGCATATTTCCGTTAACTTATTTCCAGTTAGAGAAACATAATATTAAATATTACTACTTGATTTGTCAGTATCTAATATTTATTGCTAAATAAAGTTGCAAATTTGTCAGTACAACTTTTTATTTAAATCTTCAGCATGTTGTCTAATGATTTAGTAGTCTCTAATAAATGTTAAATGCTAGTTGACTGGGACAAAAACCTGCTCTGCCCTTTTTATTTCTTGGAATGCTTTAATGATTCCTCTAGCCTTTCCTTTAGGAGTTGATTGTGGGTTTACTCAGGCTGCAGTGTTGGGGTTGCTGGCCATTTGGTTAGCCATTCTGCTGCAGTGGGGGATATGCCTCTTCCTCAGAGGCACAGAAAGGGATCACTTTTTACAGTCTGAAGAATTCAGCTGTGTATGCACATGATCCTCCACTAGGTTCTATCTCTATAACTTTGGGTTGGTCTTTGAGAAACTTACAATGTCTGATACAGAGTCTGATGCACAAGAAGAGACTGTTGGATGTGACAGAGTCATACAACTGTCCTTTTTTAAGGCTGGAATATTTACAAAAGGAATCTCAGTAGAGATGTGTAGATACTTTTTTGATAAAAGATGGACTTTGCATTTTCTGTAATGAGGCAACATGTCACCCAATGCAGCAGTGTGGCTCACTGATGTGTTTTTGATTTGGACCACAATAGAGCTCTATAGAACACACAAATAAGATCAATATAGAAATTCATTGTTGTTTTTAATCTCTGCAATGAAAGTAACACATATATGACATACAGAGAACCACAGGTTAGTTCTCCTACAGACAGTCCTGCTAATCCTGTTGTTTTATTTGTCAGTTTTTGCGTATCAGTGCATGTGAGCACAGTGGAGCAGTGAACTTCCCTTTTTAAATCTGTACCAGGCAACTCAGCCAATAACCACTCAGCCCTCATCTCTGCTCACATGCTCTGCTTTAGAAATAGGTTTGATATGTTTTACTTACTTTCATTGAAAGACTTGACTGTTAAATCTTTATTACTGTTACTATTTTAATCAGAGCAGCATCTTCTTCCTCATTTTAGCATAGCATACAGCAATATAGTATTTGTCATTTCATGTTTTTATTATTGTGTAAATTTATATCTGACAATATCACAACATATTTTTGCACAGCTATACTCAAAGCTACTAAACAAAATCTGTAAACTCATTAATAATGTTTGCGTGTACTAAATTGCTAAATTACAAAAAAAAAGAAGAAGAGGATTGTGTCTTTAAAGAACATAGCACATGATATGGACTTTGCACCTTGTTTTCATAAATATGCAATGTGGGGTGTTTTTGAGTAGAAAATGCAAACACACACACAATGTGACTTATAAAGCATGAAAGTGATTTGTGGTGCCTGAATTTAAAACCTATGAATTCACATGGATGACTGGTGTTATTTGTGGGAGTAGGATGCCAAGGAGAAATGAAAAAAAAACAAACATCATCTGTCAAATTATCTAATTTTGGAGTTGTTGGTGCACAACGGGCTTCAGTGTTATGGGGGTAAATTAGTTACCGCGCTCCTTTAACTGCAGGCTGAGCTTTGAAATTTGATTAATTACAGTACTTCTTAATACCATAATGTTTGGTGCATCCACAGCAAAATGTGGAACATTAATTCTTCACCAACAAACACACTTTTTTACAGACGACAAAAGTATGTTTGGATCAGCTAGTGGTTGAAAAGGATTTTACCTGCACAACTGAGTGGATAGACACATTTTTATGAGGTTTCACTTGTGTTTATTATAAAACAGCTTAAAAAGTAAATGAATTCCTGTTGCTCTATGTCTGGTTAATGACAACAAAACCATACTTACTTTATTATTATTATTATTATGTTATTTATTCTTACTGCTGGATGTGAACCAAACTGCCCCTCTGGGATAATAAAGTGACCTTGAACTTTATTCTGCTGTCGCTGGTTTCCGCACACCCACTCTTATGTATGTGCTATTTTTTGAGACTTATAGGTGCAATCTTTCCATGATGGGCCATCAGGATAAATAACAGCTTCTGGTTTTGTGTTATTCTTCTTGTTTTCTTCGTGTGTTTCCTGTTTTTTCCATGATGAAAGAATTCAGGGCAGCTGCAAAGGGATGTTACGGATTCCTCAATGACCATGACACAATGAACTGCATAAGAAAGTGGATTAACAAAGAACATCACATGCTCAAATCTTCACATTAAGAAGATGGAACTGTGACATGTATAACAGCCCAGGTGTGTGCTTTGCTCACACAGTACCTGCCAAGTTCCATACTGGGACACCTGCAGCCAAAAATGGAAATGCTGCAAACGAGGTGTGACTGCATTTTCATTCACGCTTTTTCGTACAAAAATTTTCTCAAGTCACATGTTTGCTATATATGGAGGAGTATTCCAAGCACCATGCTGTGCACAGCTAATTTCAGACCTGATGACAGGTGCAGTGGATGCAGAAATAATTGCACCCTGGTAGTGTTTCAGAGGACACCTGGCATTACTGGGATGTGGACACAGAGAGTTCAGCTTGTTCAAATGTTGGTTTAAAGCTAATGACTGGTGCTTGGGGAGATGGAGACAGCACGAACATCCAAGGCATTCCATTTGACAGGGACATTTTCCTTTAAAGAGATGGTATTACAGCAATTTCTGATCAGTTTTAAGTGTATCTGTAACAGTTTTCGCTGAATCCAGCTTTCATAACAGCCTTTTTTTTTAGCTTCTGCTGTTTCAGAAGCTGTTTACTTAAATTTTGCATTGATCATGAGAACCTCCTGAGAACCCCAAGTTTACCTTCATCCAATCAAACTAAAACCTAATGAATAGCCAAGATTCTCTTATTCAGTGTTATTACATGGAGTAAGGGCTGCAGTCAATACTTTTTTTTTGTCTCCCTGAAGGGGTTGCTGTGAAGAGGACAAACCTGGTGTCACTCAGCTGAGACTTCACTTGGTCGTACCATGTCTACATCTATATTTTTGCCAAACTAGCTTTAGTGCAGATATATGCATTTTTAAAACACACTTCCAACATCATGCTAGCTGAATAAAAGGTTCAAGGGTTTCATGTACATTCGACATAGAACTGTGTCAGTCAGTTAAAGTATTTTGAAGCCACTAAATGGCGAAATAACAGTTGCTATCTTACCCTTAGTTATGGCCCAGTAGGTCACCTCAAATCAGCAAATCAGCAAGGTCCTTTTGGTTTTTGGTAAACACACAACACTGACATTTCCTGTTTGATATTGCTGCTGTATTTTAAACAGTTGTTTCCTATCCTACTTGTTTTTCTGCCTAAACTTAACCATAAGCATTTATTGTTTCTACAGAAACCAAAACACTCATAGTACTGCATGATGTTGACCCACTGAGGCTGCTAGTGTGTGGAGCAGGTTCATGGGCCATATCTACACTATGGTGGTGATAACAGATAATGGTCATTGAATGGTGCAACAACATCCGAAGCACATTGCTAGGCAGGGGTGGACACATCCTCATGCATTAGATTTCAAGTTTTAGATCACAGCAGACACCGATTCAAGTGCACTCACATTTGAGGCAATATTATAATACTACTACATGAAGACTGCAGAGAGCAGCCCCCAACACTAAACTAATGTAAAGCTTTTCACTGAGAGCAGCTGCCCACTGCTGCTGTGAAGTAAATGAGCTATGAGAAGCATGAGACTGAGAGAAAAATCAGTTTACCTGTGATGAGTGCAACAAAACTGAAGAAACCAGAGAGAATCTTGTACAGCTATACATGTCTAGAGGGTCTTTGTATGTTCCACAATTGATCTCACCTGCTGATAATCCAAACATAGAAATATCACACACTTATAACTAGCATTTCCTTTTTGGAAAAAACAAACTGTTGAAGTGCGTTTAAAGCCAAGAGCAGACCATGTCAACCATTAACTGTCTGAAGATGACATGGCTAGAAAAGAGGAGATTATGGGATGATTTTCTTCAACAAGAGTAAGGAATTAAACTTTAAAGAGCCATTGATTGTCATAGATTTTCTCCTTTTTATGCTCTTTTACCAGCAGCAGTTTAAGGTTGTTAGGGACAGAATGAAAGACAAGACTGTGTGCATGTTCTTTATCTCACCTACCTCACCTTAACAAGGCCATGGGCAATGATTGAGATAGATTAAAACTGAATTAGAACTGTGTGTGTGTGATGTGGCAAATGCATGTTGTGATAGATATACAGTAAAGTACGCTCATGATAAATCATAAAAAAAAAATTAGCCATTATATTTGTGCAAAATTCATATAAAAATCAAGGTATAAAGTAGTTTGGCCTGTTGTTTTGCCTGTCAACAAAGGCCTCTTGAAAGATTGACCGATACACAAAGGTTTTGTTTTGTGAGTTTATTTTTCTTTTTGAATTTCTTTTTAATAGTTTTGTTGTTGTTTTGACATCTCCCCGCTGAACACTGTAGCATCCTTCAGACTAGTTGATTTGCCTGTTCTGTTTATTATATAGTATCTAAGAGTGGTTATCTTTTTCAAACTAATCTGGTGCCCCTTACTAAATGGTGCAATAACATAGGTAAATCAAAGTACTGCTACAAATGCATTTTCCAATGCATTCTTAAAAGTACATCACCTTTAGGTTTTCTGTTTATATTTTAATGAGCTAAAATAGAGACACTAAATAAATGATGATATAACTGAAATGAGTAAATATTTAAGGTTATTATGCTTGGAATGTGTATTATAACCAAACCCAAGCCAAATCCTGGGAATTGTGTTGATACTATTATGAACTTGTACCTTTGACTGTTTACTAAAAAACTTTACAGTGCTGAAGCTCATCCAAACCAGAATCACAAATATATGCAATCTCAACAGGTCCTCAAACATGGCCAGATACCAAGAACAAAGCAGAGAACTTTCCCACAGGAGACTGGAGTTCGACTCCAGTGTGATGTTATTGTAAGGATGTAACCTACATGTCACCTTAGCAATTTTAAGACAAACCACAACATTTTCACTAAACCTAACTATGTTTATTTTGTGCCTAGGTCTAAACATATCTCTAATGAAAAAGCTGTGTTACAGCTCCTGCTATTTTGGTGCTATTGTAAGACACAACAGTTGACATATTGGTGTCTACGTATCCTTATACAGAATGATGGCTCAGAGGCTCAGTCTGGTGCTACTCATTTAATGAAAAGTTTTTCTGTAACACATAAAAGTAAGGCTTTAGGTTTAAATTCACTAAACAGCTTGTACTGTTTCCATCTTCTACACAGGTAATCTCACAGTCTAATCTCTTCACTTAAACAGTAATTTATAACAAAATGTACCAAAGATGAAGTAATTCACGTCCTCTAAAATTCAAATAAGACTAATGTGTCACACAATATATCCCACAATTCAAGATTCTTTATTGAATATACATGGTATTACTTGAACACAAGTTACAGAGTCTCAGACAAGGCCTCGTGGTCAAGGCAACCGTTTCCCGACAGTACTACTGCAGGTGTAGGCCACAGCTAACTTGCTAACTAAACTATGTTCATCACTCAGAAATCAGACATGAAATACTCCAATGTCACTAAAAGAATGCATGAACATGAATACTAACACGGTGAGCCTGAATAGTATCACCAGCTTACCTGTAAAAGTTGAAACACTTCAGGTACACAATAGCTACACAGCTTGTACTGTTTCCATCTTGTACATAAGTAATCTCACAGTCTGATGCCCTTACACATTTTCCTGTGACTGTCCCTGCACACCTACTGTTGGTGTAACAATACTGACACTTTCTGGTGATTTCCTAGGGCCTCTGAATAATTATGGAAATCAATAAAACTATCTTACCAAATCCCAACACTGACCTTCTAGCCACAAACAAACAATAATCAGATACCCACAAAATCTTTACATTTTACTATACACTATAAATACTATATAATATGACCCTCTGCAATAATGAAAGTGTGAATCATTGCACCACACCTGGAACCAAGGATGCGTTTGCAACAGGTGCCTGCTGCCATGGCGGCGCTCTTTCAATCGACATCGTGCGAGAGGGTATGGACAAATGTATGGTATATGGTGTCTAGTACCAAAGCCTCCTGTAGCCTTCAAGCAACATCCAGCTATATATCACCCAATGTTAATCTCGCTAGGTAAATTTCCACGGCCACTTTACTTTTATGGAACTTTATAGCACAAATTGACTGATATCAGCATATGTGCAACATTTGTTGCTGAAGGAATTTGTGAAGGAATGCTCTTTATCTATCCTGATAATGTGTGATGCATCTGTTGGTGTTCTCTGCTAAATCATGCAGTTCTAATTCAAACACACTTAGCACATACACAGAGGAAAGTGCTCCCATGGCCTCTCTGAGACACTTTGATATAACACTATGATAGGTGTAGGGTGCAGCTGGGCAGAGAGAAGTGTACCTGCTGTTATTAACAAACTTCATTTGCATAATGTGATAATACAGGAAAACAATGGTTAATTGTCAAAAGGGTAGCTTAGAGAGAGAGAGTGCACAAATAAACAAGAATGTGAACTTTGTTCTTGTAAATGTATTCACAAATGGACAATAGAAAAACAGCAGCATAATTAAGTGGTAACTCTGCACTTAAAGGGAATTAATTCACAGCAGTAGGTACTTTAAAGTAATTGACGAGAGCAGTATGGTGACTGAATGATTAAAACCAGTGGCCACCCACCCATTGCTTGTTTGTTTATTCAGGTGTGTCGGGGGGAAGTGTGTCTCTTTTTGTTTTGCTGGTTCAAATTTGTCAAATCAATAGAAAGGGAAGCTGTCAAGATTTTGTTAGATTCTAGTTCTCACCTCAGATTGAACACAAACAGATAACTAACTTATGCTAATTGTCCCTTTGCAAATACCACTGCCTCACCTCCATTCTAGTTCACTTGCTGTAGAGGCAACTTTGAGTAAATGAGAATTTTTTTAAGTATTAGAATGTTCAGATGAGATGAAGAGGAAAAATTAGGAGAAACATCTGCGTGTGCCCTCGTGTGCCATTTTTTTCTTGCATTCGTCACTTCGGTTTCTCTTCTGTTGCAGTGATTCTGGTTCTTTAAGGAACCCTGAACATATCTAGACATTACCCAGACGAGCTGTGTGAGAACTGCATGTTTTAGCTTTAAGATAAGTAAACTAAGTGCAATGATTAGTACAAAGTCAGGGTAATGTTGGAAAGTGATTTTGGCTGTGTCATGGCCCCTCCTTGAAATCAAGTTTCTCTCCATGTAAGAACACGCCTCACTTGGGCAGTCTCCCTACATTGTTTGGAATCTATATGTGAAAATATAAAAAGTTGTCGATTTAACGTGTTGAATCGCTCGAAAACCACCAAAGCAAAAACTGGCCCAACAAACATTCACCAATAATGGATGACAACAGACTGTCAATTCCTTTAATGTTTGGCATCTGCTAATACTCAATCCAGTCTCATACTTACCCTATATACATAGTTGATGTCATTAAATGTAAATACAACACACTAAAATAACACCTTCCTACTTAATCCCACCTGTTTTACAATGGTTTTGATAATGTCAGGAAAAAATGAAAAAGGAAAATCATGCATGATTACAGTGAACCTTAGCACTTCAGAAACTCTGAAATTAGATCATTTTGCTATTTGCCTTCATTTTGTCTGTCAAGTATGTTCTTTTAAGCAGGGTGCCTGTCGGACTGCTTGTGTTTCTTGCTTCACTGAACTAGCAATTTCAATGTTCCCGTATTAGCTTGATGAGTATACGCTCATGACTGCTGAAAAGAATAATGGTGAAAACTACAAAAGAAAAGCAAGACCAGGGTTCTATGTAACTGAAATTTCTCTTTAAAACTAAAGGACTGAGTTGGCTGAATATTTTTGTGGATCCCAGGCAGGTCACAACATGCAACACAATAGCAAAGCCTGAATGAAAACCCTGAGCCTCTTTGTGCTTCTGTCTCAGGCTGTTTGAGTGCTGTGTAATGCATTCAGAGATATCACTCCTAAATTGTTTGGGGGTCACTGGGAGTCAGGGTATGAGCCTTCGCAGATTGGAGAGATTGCCAGACTCCAACAGACTGTGAAATGGAATAGTGTGTGTGTGTTTCTGTACTTTTGTCTCTCTTTGTATTTGCACATGGTGGGACTTTATTGTATTGGACACTCACAACCAGCTTGCTAAGAGACAGGCAGACCACCTGAACCTGTCATCACGTCTGTCAAACACAGTGGCAGCCATTTTGTAAAACACTGCACCATGCCTCCTTTATTTAGTTCTGTCCTGCTCACTTTATCAAGCTGCAGTGATGAGTTCATGAAGGTAGATACTGGTATTCTGGGAATAAGGCTTGGTTGTGTGCTTTATTAAAGTTTTAGTATTTTGTATTTTATCAAATGTTGAGTCTGTTTCCTACTGTCAGTTTGTTTTATCCTATGATACTTTCTCAAACAATACCAAGGTATTTTTATTGCATACATTTAACAAAATAATAAAGGAATAGTTTGATATTTAAGTAAATCCAAGAGTCAGATAAGAATATGAATATGTGTGACTCATAGGTTTGTACGTTTTGAGTTCATGAATATGCAAAGTGGGGTGTTGGGTGGGGAGAAAATGTAAATACATCTAATGAGCATTTACAGTGTACTTTATCAAGCTTTAAAGAGAGTGTGGAGGCTGTGATTGCTGGAGACCTTTGAAAAACAGAGAGAAAACAGGAAATGAAAGAAATGCATCATCAACGCGTTTCCTGCCATACCAAAACTTTTGTCTGACATTCAAGTGTAATGTGTTTCTGCAACATTGTGCGATACATCCTAGGTCAGTACATGATTACTTTATTGTGAGGAGCTGCTCTTGAATATACTTGCTAATGAAGAATTGGCAAGTATGGAGATGGCTGCTTTTAGGTGAGTCGTGCATGTACAGTGCGTGAAGTCAACTCTCCATGACAGGAAAATTAAAATATGCAAAACCCTCATTTAAATACAACTGTCTCCACCATGTTTGCAGATCTTGCCAATGATGCAGGTTTTCTTAGTAGATCACCTGCAAAACACCAACCAATGAAACACTTTTTAAGCTTCTGCATGTAATTCAGTACTTGTTATTTGTGTAGCATTACATGAAAAGATTTATATGTGTATTGTTATTGGTGTGTATTAGGCTGTAAAACCTGTGTCAGCAAGTTTTTAGACTGCTATAGTTATGCTATAGATAGGTGACCTATAATGATAGCAATACACAGGCAAAAGGGATAGTTGTTAATGTAATTATAGTACAGTTAAGTCTGAGTGAGAAGGGGGAGGTCAGGTGGATGGATGGGTCTAAACACATAGAACATTAACTGCATGGTCCTTATTTTAACCATGGTGACAAAGGTGCTGCAGTGTTAATGAGGTTGCCTGCTTTTCAAAAGCCAAAACGCAATATTTTTGCTTAACCTCAATAAGGTGTTTTTTAGCTTCAGTGTAACCAAACGGTGATGATTCCATCATTATAAAAGCATGTTTATGATTGTTTACAACAATAACAGCAATGGTCCTGTATGTCAGCTGCCAGTAGAGTTGCTGTTTCAGCAGGTGCTTGCTGTCAACATTTTCGTTGACAAGGAGAATTAAAACAGAACCAGGGACCACACGTACAGTACAGTACTATGTACTACGTTTGGTGGATGGACAGAAGTGCTTAAACCACAAATAATTAAGATTAGAATCCACTGCTGTGGAATTTCAACAAAAAATGTTCATTAATAACGGATTTGTTTGCCGAGCCAAGATATCAGCTTATTGCAGATACTGTACAAAACACGGTAATGGCTGTCAAACCCCCTGAACTGAAACAGGCTTTGACTGGCTGACAGCAGCTGAACTAAGCACTAATGAGTGTCAGTGTCTGTCTAAAAATCCCACATATACAACAAATTAATATGTCCACAAAAGGCAAATGTGATTAAGACAGACTTTGTAATAACTGGTAATTTATTATGTTGTGTATAAGATTGAATGAGTACCATGTGAACACATCACACAGTATTTAAAGTGACAGTGCAGAGGGGAGGGAAATTAGGCAGATAAGTTAGTACATGAAATAATGGAGGTGTGATGCAGTGAGCATTTCAAACTAGTAGTAAATCAGTTCAATTTGAAAAGTCTGCTGATAAAATTAATAAAGATGTTTTCTAACAGAAATAAACAAAACATTTTTGGGCAGAATTGGAAGTTAAATTAACAGCAGACAATGCATGTTTGAACAACAGCACTAGTGATTCTATCAGAGAAAAAACATTATCTAACAGCTGCACACGTCATCTGTGCTCCAGCACAAATGACTATTAAATTTGACTATTAAATTAACATCCTCAGGGATGTGAGGAAAGCTGCAGGGCTCTGCTGGGCTCCCCTCAGGTTTCTATGTAATCTCTTTCTTCAAGCGCGCTATATTCTTATTTACTTTAACACAGCAATAACAAAACACACATGCATCCATACTTTCTGTCAAGCATGTGCACATAAACTCCAGCACTGACTTGCTACGAGGTTCTTTGATTGTTCCCTTAGGCTAGAGACATACTTGCTGGTAACACATTTAGGCAAGCAATATGGCGCAGAGACATTTCCAGCGTTAGGTTGATGTGCAGTTTGTGTCAACAATATTATACTATATACTATTTATGCTGTGGTCCCTGATGTTCTTGTTGCCAGGGAGGATTAGACTCTTGTCTTCCCCTGGTGGCTGACCTTTTTAAACCCTACCGCACAGACAAACTACACGATGGAGTATATGAACAAAATCTGACATTGCTGTAAATAACATATCAGTGAGTTTACAAGAAGTATACAACCTGTCTAATGAATAATTTAGCTCAGAATACATTCTGACACAGTGACACTAAGATAAAGTAAGTGAGGAATGGAGCGAGGATTGAGGTAGAAAATAAAAAATAAGGGGCCCATTCTTTCTCAAGGGAGATGTGGTATGTGGAGGTAGAGGGTGTTGGAGGTGTCCGTGGAAGTGCCATCAATCGACTGCTAGATACGGAAACAGGACGAGAATTCTGGTGATTTTGCTGACAGATTGAGATGGTAGGTAAAGAATCTTGCCAGCGATTTTGCATGTTTAAGTTACTACAACCATTTGTTTATACAAAGACAAGCAACCATTTTTGAGCTTTTCCAAAGTTTTGCAGAATACCACACATTCATATCCATGTCAGTGTAGCACACTGATGACTCTGCAGTTTTAACACTAGTAAAACAATTATTAACTAACATCTTGTGAAGGGAAGTGTGCACAAATGATTATTGCTATAAAATCTGACAGTAGTGGTGGCATAAGTGCCAAAACACACTAATCAAGTAACTGTAAAGTACTAGTAGTAGTACTCAACTGCAATTAAAATTACCTCTTAAAATCCTTTGTTCACGTTGAAGTACTGAGTAGATGCTCTAAAAACCTGTTAGTTTATTTGAAACACTTGATACTGTTCATAAGATGAATGTACAAGTCTAAACTTGTTTTGTTCCACATAAAGTTTCTGCAGAAATCTAAAATGTCCAGATCTGTTTATTCAAGTTTAAACCATGAGCAGATTCAAAGAAAATCCAAAAACCTGAGTTCTGAGAATATATTTGAAAAATCACTCATTCGTTGGGTTACGGTTGACCCCTTAATTAAAAACAAAGGCAATTCAGTTGATGTTCCAAAATGCCAAATCACAACAAAAGTCATGTACAGCACTGGGTATGTTGGGTGGGTCAGCACCTACATACTGGAATACAGCTTTAAGGGCAAGGATTCCTGCAGACAGGTACAGAGGAAGAGAGAGAGAGAGACACAGAGGAACTGTGGTAGAGATTGATTTAGCTAGTAAATAAATATGGGTAGGCTTTGTAAAAAATACTGCTTCCTTAACTTCACACAGCGTTCATCACCTGACAAACATGACGTTCATACCGGTCACTATAACATGACTGGTAACAACAGCACCAACAAAAAGTCGTCTTGTAGTAGACTTGAACTGTGTAAAAGTCCTGAACTTTCAATTAAATTGGAAGAAACAATAACTGGTTTTATACTAATAAACACACAATGAATCACCTAGTTCAACACTGTTGTTTGTAAATAAATAGCACAGGCACACATATACTGTACACACCAGTTTTCCATCTAAGTTTCAGTCAGTAAATCAATCAATAATTGGCCAGATCAAACTTCATAAAACCCTAATTACTCCTGAGTAGGTTCTGAAGTAAGTGGGTATAAAAGCTTTTTGTCATCTGATGACTGATGATCCAGTCAGGTGCCAGACATCTGACTTGTTCCTTTCCATTACTCAGTGACAAGGCCCCTCGTGTCACGGTTTAATGGCTTCGATGTTTTGTTCTGTGCTCGATTCTAATCTCTGCTTCACTGAAGCTGAAAAAGCGCAGCCAGTTGTGTTGCATTGTGAAACGCTGGCTGAGCATGCACTACAAGACCTTTGTAGTTTGGAAAACTTAGAGCATTTTGTTCAAGTCCAGAAGATAAGCCAAACTTCAGCAAGGTCACCAAGCTATCAGTATGATTTATGTGAAAGCGCAAGCTACTCTGGCCAGTTATGTAGTGGTAAACAAAAAGATGGCCTAACTCTATAAAACCCCATACATGAGGTCAACGATTAGCAACAGAATGAGGAAATGTATCCGCAGAATAGATTTTATTTGCATTTAATTTCCATTAATTACACTGCTGTGATTATTACATAATATTAAAAATGAATTGTTTATAGAGTCTATTTCATGCATATAAAGTTAGTCCAATCTTACAATAAAATTATGCATTTTGGAGAGTCAAAAGGACACAAGCAATTAGACTGATACTTGGCGACTTGAAGTCTTGTGTAAGATAACTAATGACTGTATAGGGGTTGTTAAGTCCTTACCACATTGACATTGGTGAGGTCATATATGGAGACACATTGTGATCAGGTGGGACAATCATATACGTGACCTCAGAAACCTTAACTAAGTAACTATACAGAGAAAGGGGGCTGTGGTGCTTCAGTCTACAAACTGCAGGGATAGATAGATAGATAGATAGATAGATAGATAGATAGATAGATAGATAGATAGATAGATAGATAGATAGATAGATAGATAGATAGATAGATAGATAGATAGATAGATAGATAGATACTTTATTGATCCCCAGAAGATTCTGGTGTTGCAGCAGCCAGTAAACGGAAAAAAACATTAGAACAGTGAGCAAAAAAAAATCTACACACTGACAATACACAAAACACAATAGGAAGAATAACACACGGCACACACAGTAATTACAACAGTAAACTCTGTTAAAGCTAGGAGTGTCTTAATACATGTAGTTAAACTGTAAAAATCTGTAACAGACTAAAGGAACAGGCTGATGGCTGTTGGCACAAATGACTTCCTGTACCTTTCCTTGTCACAGCAGAGCTGAAGAAGAAGCCCAGCACAGAGCCAGCCTTCCTGATCACTTTATTCAGTTACTTAGTGTCGCTGGCTCTGATGCTGCTGCCCCAGCAGACGACAGCAAAGAAAACTGCACTGGCTACAAAGATCTGCAGCATCTTGTTGCACACATTAAAGGACCTGAGCTTCCTCAGGAAGTAGAGTCTACTCTGTCCCTTCCTGTATACAGCTTCGGTGTTGTATTTCCACTCCCAGGTATTTGTACCTCTCCACCACTTCCACCTTCTCTCCTAGAATGGACACAGTGTTAAGGCTAGTTCTCTTCCTCCTAAATTCCACAACCATCTCCTTGGTCTTTCTTACATTCAAATGACAAATAACAAACAAACGTTATTAGTTTGACTCTTGGTTCCTGGGCAAGACAGTGACTCCTGAATCCTTAGCACCTTAACTTTAGTCTACAATCATTTTCTCATGGGGGTTTATAAACAAAATAAATATGAATCCAAATAAAAAATATCTGGCTTCCCTGACATTTTTTCAACAATACTAAGTGACAAGCTTAATATATGACTTTCACAACTATGATTAGAACTTAAACATTGCAATCTTATTTTACAACATGCTGCATCATCAGAGTATCACCAGGGTGCAACTATGGAAATGTAATTCCAAATTACATTTCTATGTCCACTGTTATGCAGAGGAACTTACAAAGGAATGATTGATAACAATGATTTTGTAATGATTGTGTTCACTACAAAATGTTGCATGGAAAATCCAGTCAGTTATAAAATTCACAGTCATGGCACATGGAAACAAATAAGCTATATGATATTAATCATGGACTAACCTGGCCCTACCAGAACAGCTACACGCATCACTGTACATACTAACACACTACATTATGTGTGTATGTTGAAAAAGCTGTTTACAGTGTCTTTTCAGGGTTCTGACTCCAGCACCTCCTCTCCATGAAGTGCCTGCCAGCTCATTTCCATGGATGTCCGCATCATTTGCCTCTCCCTTCATCTTATTTGTGTATTCTGCCTAATTGTCTCTGTTTATATTCTGCAATGCATTGCCTTTTCTAATTCTGCCCGCACTATTTTTCAGTTCTTGCCTCTTCGTTCCTGTCAGCTTGTTC
>OMLM01018478.1:0-20914 GCA_900302695.1 Helostoma temminkii | reverse complement strand
GGAAAACTTAGAAGCACTATGGTTTCTGGTCAGTTTACTATGCCAGTGCTAGTAAACTATTGTTTTATCACAGTACAATGCAGCAATTCCTGAAGTTACAATATGCAACCAATTATAAAGAGCTCATGAGGGGCTTGGAGCATCAGGCTCATAAGGTTTCATAAGGGAACAATATTCACTGTCAATAGCATTATATGACACTGTAAACTGGGCGGCTTTTTAGCATGAAATATATTGGTTTTTCAGTATGTATGGTAGTCTATAAAGGGGCTTTAAAAACTGTTTTGAAGAACTGTAAAACCACCTTGTTTTTACAGTTCTACAGGTGAAACACTGAGCAGCAGCTTGAAGTTACTACAATAAGCCCCTTAGTTTTTAGTATTGTAGTAAAGCCCAGTAGAGTGCCTATACTGCCAGTGAGGTGCAGTGGTCCTTGTCCTTTTTCTTTCTTTTGACCTAATGGTTCCTGCAAGGTACAGTCTGTCAATTAACTAAACAAAGCCTGGAATAAAACTGGAAGCAGTGTGCAAAGTGTGCATTCCTCTCCACCAAGAAGAGTATATCTGAAACATACATGGTAAATGATCTAAATTGTCTGCATGTATATAGTGCTTTAGTACCACCCATTCACACACAGTCACACAGGCTTGAAATATGGTGAGCCTCTATTTCAGGGGGTTGCCGTGGTTCAGTTGGTAGAGCAGGGCATTCATTGACTTTAGAATTGAAGGTTTGTGACCGGACTTCTCCTGTCTATATTTCAAATTGTCTCTAGGCAACCCTTCACTGTCCATGGATGTGCTAAACAAATGTTTTCAGTTGGTGTCTACAGACCTTCTTTATCATAGAAGACACCATAGACACTTGGTTATGACTGTGTAACCATCATGGCTCATTTTGGGCTTCGACCCAATGACCCCACGCCAGGTATAAAGTAGACTTCGCAAGACTTGCCAGCTCGGCCTATTGGTTCGTCCACTGACGGAGATATCCATTCAACCAAGAACTCCTTTGTTCTCAAGGCCCACTCTTGCTGAACCTTGTTTTATTGCCATTTTGTTTTTGTGCAGATTTATCTTGTCTTTCTATTGGTCACTTTTTGGTTCCTGTTGACGCTCCAGCACGCTAGGAACTGGATCAGCTGTTTTCAGCAGGAAAAATGACCACAGGACAGGACATTTTCCTCTCTGTTACACCAAAAATCAACAACAGTAAGAGGCAAAACTTGTCTGAACCAAAGATACAAAGTTAGATAACGTGATAGAGGTTGCTACGTAGCTTAACTACGTTCACAAGTAGAATTTAACTTTAACGAGTGTAATTTCTATCTTGTTAAACAGTGTTGTGCTGCTTTAGTGAATATCCTCTGTGCTTGTTTTCTTTTTTTCTCCCTCTGTCCATCTCTCTACTAACCTTTCTTTGTTCTCCGTTGTGTGAGTGCAAATCGCGCTTCACACCTCGATTGCGCTCAATTATCATGAATAATTCATAATAATTCAGCTAATAACCAAAGTTATACTCGGCAAAACACAGCCTAATTGGTGCCTTTTGTTTGGTGTATGTCCCCAACATAATTAGTGCTCGGGTTAGGCCTATGTTTCCCAACGCAGCCATCCACCACAACCTCCTCCCTACGCAGACTTTCTGGTTCTACTACAGGTAGAGGTGCTTATCTATAGTATGTTACTATGTGTACTCTTCACTATGTCTACTGTACTTTACTGTATGCATATAGTTATGATATGCCAACAAATTATCTATAATTATTTGTACAGTACATAAATTATAATTTGGGGTATAATTTGTTGGCAATTTAATGATGCGGAAATGTGTACCTTAAGTCTCTGGATGTTGTAGGGCTGTCCTGGTTGACAGACCTTTGCAGCACCGTGTGGGGATTGGGGACATTGCCTCTGGACAGGGGTGGTGGTTCCTCTTTTTAAGAAGGGGTACTGGAGGTTGTGTTCCAACTATACGGGATCACACTCCTCAGCCTCCCTGGGAAAGTCAATACCAGAGTGCTGTAGAGGAGAACTGGGCCGATAGCCGAACCTCAGATTCAGGAGGAATCTGCGGCTTTTGTTCTGGCCGTGGAACACTGGTCCACCTCTATACTCTTGCGAGGGTCCTTGAGGGTTCATGGAGTTCAGTCAAGGAAGCTAATCAAAAATGTTTGGTTGTAAGTTGATTTCATAATGACCATCAAAGACTTATGTAGATCATGACGTTAAACTAAAGAGAACCAACAATACTACATCACATGCTACAATATTTGAATTAGAATTTTGAAGAAATGTAGCATATTGATTCCCTTACATAAAAGTAGTATACGTTTATTAAGAATACTTAAGTATACTTCAAGTATAGTAAGTATACTTCTATATACTCTTAGAATACTTGCTAGTATACTATTTTAATACTTCTTAGGCCCACTTAAACTTAAAACTTAACTTAAAAGAAGTATACCACTAGTATTCTTGAAAGTACTTCTTTTTTGTAAGGGTACCCCCTTAACAAACTGTTACAAATATGCAATATGGTAAATTAGAACTAGCTAACCACCATCAAAACAGTATTTCTTCTGTGTATGAATAGTTTGAGGTTTTCCAGTCCAGAGGTTGATGTCTTTAAAGCTACAGTGTTCACTAACGATGGAGCAATGTTTTATTAAATCATAGTCACAAACCCAAAGAGAATTATTGCCAAAATCTCATGGGTTAACATGTTTTACCTTACTGTTTAGAATTTAAGCCTCAGGCAGTTTTACTATTTTATGAGTCTCAGTGTCTTTCCAGTCAGAGCACACAGCTGTTTCCAGAGAACAAGCTTGCAAGTCATGAGAATCATGGACCTGCTGATATGTTGCCCCGTTTCACTTCTCAAAAGAAGCACCCAAGCCCGGTAAGAACATTTAGATACAATGGCTGCTTGATCATTTATTATCTACTTGGGTAATGTTTGAGCATGAGTGCAAGGACGTTGTTTTGTTTTTGCCAGATACTGTATGAGAAATGGTCCATGTAAAAACTCAGGAGGCCCATAAGTGTCTGTCCTCTTCTCAGGAAAAAGACAGATGGTTATTCGAAGACAGCCTTGATACCCTTCTTTCATAGCACTGACAGATTAGTGAGGAAAAAAAAGTTAGACAATAGAGTCTGTTAGACTGCGGTTTGGCTACACAGGTGGGCCATCAAGCACATTTTGAGTGACAATGACATAACAAGGTTCCCTGTATTGATAAAGATACAAGATTTGCCCTGCATAAAAGGAGAGGACACAGGGGAGAAGACAAGACAGACAAGGGCATCATGGTATTTTGTAGTATTAAGTAGAAACCCAACAGAGTTGGGACATTTTGTTAATTTGCCCTATGTGTTACTGATGAATGTGGCTCCACCTTAACCCATTAAAGGATTTTTCAAGTTTGTCCTAAAACAGTATTGATATGCATAGTGGCCCTAAGTTCAAACAGTTTGGATCTAATTGGACCAGTGGACCTAACATATAGACATTCCTTTTCAACAAAATAGGGACACTGCAAGGTTAGACATTGCACAGTAGTGGATGTCTAACGTATGAGTATTTTACTCATACTTTCAGAATTACCATGTGACCGACCATTCACATTGATTGGTATTTTCTACCAATGAATGTGATTACTATATGATTGATATGATTGAAAATAAAAAAACTATTTGGTGATTCAGTGCAAAGATGCACTTAAGGTTTTAACTGAGGCTTATGTGGGACTTGAGTCCTGCTAAACCAAATCAATTAAGTAAGTTTCAAAGTTAAAGCCTATTTAGTACAAATTTCACTCTTTCTACTTCCTCAATTTTAGCAAAACAGAGCTGCAGAAGAGAAATAACTTGGAACTGATCAGAGCTTCAGCAGGAATGGCAATTTCAATATTTGTGTACACATCATCAGTCCCATTTAATCTGTGATTTAATGATGCGGAAATGTGAACAGTGGAAGCACTGCAGAATACAATGCAGATTACAATAACACCAGGAGCAGCACGGCATCACTGAGGAAATGGTGATAACCATAATTCCATTGCCGCCAGTGCATGATGGCATGTAAATCAGACCCACATATTCAGTATCCTACATGATAATGAGGTTCTCTGACACAGTTGAGCTGAACAGTTTGGCTGCTGAATTTGACACAGGGTTTAGTTTAGCAGACGGCTTTGAACCACTGACTCTTTTGAGTTAGCTCCAGCCATTTTAAATTGTAACTATGCTAAACGACAGCAGAACAGCCACCAATGGTTTGCTGACATCTAATATATTGGTAAATCTAAAATATGATGTTGCATTCAAGGGGAAGACACAATCGTTTTAATTGCAAGTTAGTTCAATCTAACTAAACTTCAAATAGCAAAATGATGAGGTTCTCCAATGTCCAGCTTGTTTATAAAGTATAAAGTATGTTCCGAGCTTTCAATGAGGAAATGTTTGTCTCTATTCTTAGTTTGTAACTGCAGGTTAAATTATTCAAGCAGAGAAAGTGTAATGTTGTTCTGCTGCAGTTAGTGTGAGGAGGTTAATTACAGTAAAACATTTGATAAACTCTGTTTGGCATTTACTTATGCACAGCTTTCTTAAGATCCAGCACAGCATTTCTATTGGTTTGAGGTCTGGACTTTGAATAGTCCATTCCAAAACCTTTATTTTTCAGAAATTCTGATGTAGATTTACTGGTGTGCTACAAATGATTATCCCGTTGCATGAACCAGCTGCTGGACAGATGGCCTCACATTTTCCTTTGCAGTACTCCGGTATAGAGCGGAATTCATGGTTGACTCAGTGAATGCAAGGTGTCCAGGTCGAGTGTCTGCAAAACAAGCCCAAATCATCACTCTTCCACTGCCATGCTTGACAATGCATATGAGGTGGGCATTAAGGCCAAATAACTTGACTTTGGTCTCATCTGTCCATTGAATATTGTTCCAGAAGTCATGAGGTTTGTTCAGATGCAGTTTTGAGAACCTCAGTTGTGTTCTCTTGTTCATTTGAGACAGAAGAAGCTTTCTTCTGTCAAGCCTTCCAAACAAACTGTACTTATTCAGTTTCACCTTGTCTGACCGTCATGAATACTTTCCAATTTAGAATAATCGTTCTCGCTGTGGAATGTTGGACTCCAAATTGAGGAAATTTGGAAATTGTTTTTTAACCTTTCCAGATTGATGTGCACCAACAATTGCTTCTCTAAGACCTTTGCTTATGTCTTTCCCCCTCACCACTGTGTTAACACACACCTGAATGTTTCAGAGCAGCAAACTGACAAAAACTCTGATTTTAAAGAGTCTGCACACGTGCTGATGATCAGTTAATCAAGTCTGATAATTAGCAGCAAAAAGTAAAAAACTGTTAGATGTTGTTTGCCCAAGGTTGTATTTGCTCAATACTACAACCTGCTACAATCGGAGGATTTTTCTTATGTTTTAATCACACACACATAAAAACATAGATTTAAAAGACGGGTCTTTTGCATATTTTCCCAATTAAATTAATGTAATATTTTAATGTCTTTAACTGTGTTTTTAAAACGTGTGTTATGTATCATGGTTTGGCAGAGAGCAGTAAATCACTGAACAACTTCATCTAGCTGTTTACACACCATGTATGGTTATAATTTAGGCTCCTTTTAACATCCATTGTTTTCCCTCTGCAGGCTGTGGATGGACTGGTTGTAGGGATGGTTTCTGGGCTGGCTGAGAGTCTGGCTCACCCTCTTCATCACATTTACTGCCAGAATCTGAATTGATCAAGACATGATCCTCATTTTCAGAATATTCCTCATGATCTTTCCTCGTTTACTTTCCCTCCAAGCTTGTGTGTCATTTAAAATAGAAGCATGGCAAAATATTTTACGTAATCGATCAATGCCTTAACGGAGCCACACAGACAACCCTATTCATTCACAGTGTTCTGTAACTAATTCAAATATTGTACACATTCTCCTGTGACACGAGGAGGAAACACTCTGGGAATCTGAAATTAAATAGTTCATCTTGCTTTGTTATAACCTGTTGTTTATCAGTGGTTAGTTCACCATAAGCCTATGTTTATTTATTATCTGTATATATATTTTAGTTAATAATTGTGTCTATAAGACTCAAATACCACCTACAATGTATACCTGTGTAGGGTGATGTGTGGTCATTTGCTTGTCTAAACATTTATGTGAGAAAGGGACTAACATGGTGGGACCAGATTCACACATACTGAATTGGAGGCGTACATTTGTTTGTCAGAAACTGTCTATAAATACAACTTTTTTCATGGGTTTGTACCACAGAACATACAGTTGTCACTGTTAATGATCACTATAACTGCACAGTGGTCACACAGACACAGTGATATAAACCCCATAATGCTGTCCTCTCCTTTCACAGGCATGGTCATCTTTAATAAAGTGGCCTTTTACCACTTGTCGCCATAACAACAATTCATTCAGCACAAAATGGTGTCTGTCTATTTATTCATAGTGGAAATCTGTATTCAAGCTTTGTGCTGAGGTTTTATTTGCACATAATAAGTTATGGATACTGTACACATGAAGGGTATGAAGGGTGAGATAGAGGAAACAAACATTTCACCACCGCGCTGAGCATCATCAATTGGTGCTGTTTTTGGTCTGTATAATAGACAACATTAGTCTCGTCTAACAAAAGACAAGACAGTGTGAATGCCATAACTTCACATTATGTACATCAGGTGCTAATGCAGTTTTACAGGTGCAACCTACATGTTTGTTAATCTGTTTGCATATTATTTAAAACTATTTAGGTAATGCTTTATAGCTTGGTAATAATAAAGTGTGGTAATATTTGGAAAATAAGTAGTATCATGGTAAAAAGTAAAGTAATACCCTGTTAATAACCAGATAAGAAAGGGTGCAATGGTCTGAAAACAGCAGAGTAATAAGGGGGTAATCTGTAGGTATTAACAATGTAAAATCAATATTTAAAAAAAAATTTATATGTAGGTTAGATAGTATAGCAATAGTAATAGTAGGTCAAAGCCATATTGGTATTAATGTGGAACAGAGACTTAAAGAGCTACAGTAATTAGCTGGGATCACACATGGTACTTTCTGTGTAATAACCAGGAAACAGAGCTGTGAAATGCAAAGCCACCTCATACTTAATTCCATGGAGATAGCACTTTAAACCAACACCATCAAAAAGATGAAATGCTACATAAGTGCACTAAAGTAAAGAGACTGTCACAGAAGAACTAAATGCAGACCCAAATGAATGATAACCATGCTCAGCTGAGGCTGAAGTTGAACATTAAGTCTAAAAAGGTGACAGCTTCATTATTCAGTGTAAGTTTTTCTTGCCCAAAATTGTGGAGCTGCATCCATAACAGAGACACCTCCAAGTGATGCTTCCATGTGTTCTCTCTTATTCTGTTCTATTTCACTAAATTGTTCTTGTGATTTCTATGTTCATGGTTTTTGGCAAAGCAGTTCTCATTAATACAAGTAAAACCACGTTTTGCATATTTTATAAGATTTTAATCTAATCCTCAAATTCAGTATACTGACCAAAATGTATAGACATATAGGATAATAAAAACAGGACTGACTAAGTAGTGCACTGTGTAGACTTCCTCATATGCTCCCTTCTACCATGGATTTTTCACTTACTATTACAGGTAAGAATTATATAAGCCTTGCATTAATTTAACTCTGCAGCAAAAATACTCTACGCACTAAGGCAATTTTTTTTCACTTTCTTAAGAATAAGTGGTCAGTAAAGACTTCCAGACTGCCCTGACTGTTAGTTTTCAGAGACAGGTTACTGACATAAAGGCCAATTCATATTGTGTTGGACACATGTTTGGATTACAAACATGCTCAAGTGAACATGTCACTTTCCACACATGCACTTTAAGATTCTGGACAGTAGCAACAGCAAGAAAAAGCTACTGGATGGACTTAACTGAACAACGTGGCAGATTTTTAGGCTGCACATGGATGTCTACAGAGAGTCACTGAGTTGGGTGGTAACAAAACTTTACAGTGTAAATCAGACACTGTAACAGATACTTATATGCATAAGGTATGACTTGAACACTAAATGGTTGGTTAGTTTGAGCACCTCAGATATTGGAATGTGATAAAGCCTATCACTGATGAAATATCTGGATCTTCCATAAAAAAAAAGAAGTGTGATACTGTGCATCCTACAGTACAAAGTCTACTGCAAGCCTTAGTGCAGATTTGCTTCAGAAACTCTAAAGACTCTAAAGTATTTAGCCTTTGGCATCAGCTATTAAAAGTTACAGGCAACGCTTTTTCTGGAAACATCACCTCTGATTGTGCAACTGTGACTGTTCTCAGAATTAACTGATTGTCTTTAAAACAAATTTGGGTAACGCCGCTCTTCTATGTAAAGAACATTTTAAAATGAGAATTTACTAAAAAAGCCAGGACAGATAATTTTACAATATACAACTTTTGCCATTTCACAACTCTGATATTAAACATTGTGTCTCTTTGATCGGAGAGTACACTCTCAAATGTTCACACTGTTCAAACTCACATCTGTATTATCATAAATAAAGTTAATAGTTAAACAAATGTGAATAGTATAACCTGATTATACAACAGACACTTGCAAACAACAAGCTGCGTGTTTACACTGGAACATACTGGAAGAAAGCACAGACGTGTTTCCTTTGTGTAGGTGTAGAATAGCTTAACATGGCCTTTTTTTAAAGTACAAGGTCACATCCCAGCTTTGGAAATGTCAGTTGACTCCTAATTCACACTTTTGCTTCCACTTAAGAGACTGTTTCTTCACCAGAGCAAGCAGCAGAGGCCCCAGTGGTGTTACAGGAGTTGAGACAACACCACCAGAAACAAGCTGTGGGGCTGTTATTAGACTCTCCCGGGGTTTAGAATGGACAAGGTGTGACCAGCTGGAGACCTCAGATGACACAAACAATAACATCACACGTCGGCATGCCAATGCTCCAGGCCACTGACATCTCCCAGGCTGGGCTTCTGGTAATCCAGTAAGGTAGCATTGGTTGTATCATTATGCACGCCTGTGAGCAGGTGTTGTATTGAATGCTGCTCTCAGAGCGGCTTGGTGACAAAGTCAGGGACTGCTGAGCTCTGCTGAAAGAGCTCCCACTTTAGAGAACGTCTCACTCTTGAAATTAATGTTTCAGTTTATAAATATGCTTTTTGTTTGTTTGTTTATTTCAGGAGAGTCTCAAGATGTTTTAATGACTCACACTGTGAGAGGATAACATGTCTGATGCACATCACAAAAAAGCTCTTGTAAATCCACTTAGAAACAAACATCAGCACTTGCCTCAGATTCAGAACGTTTCCTGCTCTCAAGAAAGTAATATAAAGTAATGTAAGCTGTTTGTTTTACCTATAGACATATTAGAGACAAGAAATACTGATAGTGAGTTGATAAAATGATACAAACCCACATTTTGGGTAAAAAAACTAAATAACCAAAACAACTGACTTAAGATGTTTGATTCAATAGAATATTTGAAATGATACAACAAATGAACATGGCTTGGCAGACTTGTTGGTACCCATACTTGGCTTATTGTGTTTCCTTGGCATCACATGTCCTCAGTATTCTTCAGTCATTTGATCTCTTTAAATGTAGAAAATAATTAACTTGCTGTTTTATTGCAGGGCGGTGGTGCAGTGGTTAGCACTGTCGCCCCCACAGTCCAAAGACATGCAGTCAGGTTAACTGGGGACTCTAAATTGCCCGTAGGTGTGAGTGAGAGTGTGAATGGTTGTTTGTCTATATGTGGCCCTGCGAAAGACCGGCAACCTGTCCAGGGTGTACCCTGCCTCTTGCCTGTATGACAGCTGGGATTGGCTCCAGCACACCCGTGACCCCTGCAGGGACTAAGCGGTATGGAAAAAGGATGGATCTTTTTTTTTATTATTTCCACTGTACTGACTATGAAGCCAAAAAAGCAAAGAAGAGATTTGTCTGAGGAGATTCATTCATTCATTTATCCTCCGAACCGCTTAATCCCCGCAGGGATCACGGGAGTGCTGGAGCCTATCCCAGCTGTCATACAGGCAAGAGGCAGGGTACACCCTGGACAGGTCGCCAGTTGATCGCAGGGCCACATATAGACGAACAACCATTCACACTCTCACTCACACCTATGGGCAATTTAGAGTTCCCAGTTAACCTGACTGCATGTCAGGACCTTCTTGCTGTGAGGCAACAGTTCTAACCACTGTTCCGCCCTATATTATATTATATGTATTTATTCTACTTTTGTCAATTTTAAGTTATCCATCCATCTATCCATTTTCTGAACAGATTAGTTCTCGATTAGTTTTTCATGGAATATCATGAACAGTTGTATTCTCAGTCCCCATCTGCATGAGAGCAGAACACTGCTCTCATGCCAACTCACAATATTCAATAACTGATCAAGTATCAGACAAACCCTACTTGTACATGAACAAAAGTAGTACAATTGCTGGAGCTCCTTTCTGTCTGCTGCCTTGTACAAGTTTGGTAACACTAGCTGGCAGACATACTTGGGCAGTTGAGGATGTATTGGCTTGAGTAAAGATTGTATAGTTCTTGGCGAGTTAGGGAGATTTCACATGTTGGTTACAAACTATCTCTTTCTGATCTGTTAAAAGGATCTCTCTTTTTCACATGGCATGTCTAATGTAACTTTACTAAAGGGCCAGTAATGTCTAAACAGTCATATTAGTGTCTGAGTAATTACTATTGTTATTCCACTGGGGGGAGGAAAATTATAGTTTATTTCTGGCTCTATCCCTTGTAATGTATACCTGCACATTAACGGAGATGGCATTCCAGCTGGAGGGCATTATGACCTCACTGCACTTTAACAATATACCGAGGTCATGTCTTTTTTGTTATTGTGTTCATACTGTAGTTCACACATCCTGTGAGCGCGGAGCATCTCTTGATGAAGAGTTCTTTCAGTGTTGGCACTGCTAATATAAAGTCTTATATTGTGAAGAACATGGTTTGTCATGGCAGAGTCAGTCTGTGTGGCATTGTGTTTTAATAACTATATGAACAAGGAATGTAACATGTAATTATGCAAAGGTTTCTTGATTATGTGGAGTTCCCCTCGAAAAGAACAACAACACTTAAAGTCTTGATGTTTCTGTTATTTAGTTTTTTCCGTTTTCTTTAGAGTAGCTTCTATTTATTTTGGAGAGTGTTTCCCCTGAACACACTCTTCAGCCTAAGGATTTTCTCTTTCCACAAACATCTCATGCTTTCCATCCGTGAAAGAGGACTGTTGCACTGTTCCAGTTCCAGCCTCCTGCTGCCTCAGCTGAACTGGATGATACCCCAAGGTTATCTTCTAGGCACTGTGCCCAGCAAAAATAAAGCCATGGAAACTCAAACCCACCTGTGATTTCATCGTTTGGACCACAAAAGAGAAGGGAAGGAGGGGAGGGAGAGAAAACAGGCTGGCCATGCTGGATGTGGAGTGATTGAGAGAAGGAGGGAGAGGGTAATGTTTGAGCAGAGGGAGAGAGCTGAGCTCTGGGGTGTTGTTCTGCTGCAGCTGAGTTTTTGCTGGGTTTGTAAAGTTTAGAGGGTTTCCCAGAAGACAGGGAGGAAGTACGCATCAACAAGACCACAACTCTACATCAAACCTCTGTAAAGGTAATCATCTAATTCCTTCTTCCTAGACTGATGCTATCACACTCTCCCCTCTGTTCTGTTTGAGTGTGTCAGAAATCGATAGATGATGTAATTAATTAGTTAAACAACCGTTAAGAGTTGATGCCTTTTGGGATGTAGTTGTATTTTATTGTACTTCATCATTAGTTCAGTAATTTAGTTCAGTTCAGTTTTAGTTCAGTAATTTAAGTAATAGTAATAAATAATAATTTATTTAATTAATCAAAAAGTAATGCAGACATCGATGAATAAACGTAAATAAATATGTAAAAATAAGTTTGAAATACTGTAAGTTTTAAGAAGTGTGCATTCATTCATTCATTAGCTACACCAAAGCAATTCATTCAGCAGTTTTAGTTTGCACTCAGCAGTTTCCAGTATAAACAGGAAGTGGTGGAGACCAAAAGGTAAGAGAGAGAGAATATTACTGTATTACTATTACTGTAGACTTACATTCATCAGGTGGACACAGGACTCAAAGACTCAAAATGCTACCAGATTCTGATATTATCAATTAATCAGGGGCCTGTCATCTCCTCTATAGCACCTTAAATATGGCTAATAGGGCCCCTGGTCTACCTGGTAGCAGGTACCCTATGTGCTGGACCTTCACTGTCAGTGCACTAAATGGAGTGCAAAAGTGCAAGAATAGGTTTGGGCAGAAAAAATGTCTGGGTTGGATTAGACATGAAAGTGTCTTGGTTATGTTTAGACATGAAAATGTCTTGGTTAGGTTTAGACACGTTTTTTTGTTTTTTGTTTTTTGTTTTTTAAGGTCAAAAACTGGTTAGATTGTAATTTGGGTTGAAGTAAAGTAACAACACTGACTGTCGGTTTTAAAAGGAAAACAAACTTGTGTCTGTCCTGTGTTTTTATCCTCCCTGTCTCCACTGGAGACATAAATGAGCAGGTCAGCCTCACACAGTGATGATACCTCAGTGTTGTGTTTTCAGCTTGCTCTGCTGCACCAAGTGGCCAAAGCAATCTATTAATGTTGTTTTAAATTCTCTAAGCTGATAATGCCATGGCTGATGGTTAGCATCTGCAGTACAGTATAATGTGTAATATTGAGTCAGCATGTCTGTAATGTTGTGGGTTGATCTTGATAGGGTTGTTTGTTGTATAGCCTGTATTGTGTTGCAGCTTGGTTTGCAATACTTTCATCAAACAGTCGGCCTTTTTTATAGTTATAGTTATATTTAACAATTCTTCTTCACTTGATCAAACATATGTATATTAGCACTTTGAATTCAGTGTGAGGCAGAGTAGCTGCCAATGGAAGTAAAGATCTGCTCCCATGTTCCCACTCCAGGGCAGAAATGCTTGTAATAACAGATATCAAACAATGTCAACAAAAGAAAAAAAACATGAAAGCCTCCTGTTTGCTGCTGACAGAACAGAGATCAACATCATTCTGTCACTGAGTCTCTCCAGCTTTCAGACACGGTGAATTTCTAGAGAAAGTTGGTATTTTCTGAGCCGTTACACCCCAGTGGAAGAGGAGCATCAACTGAGTCGTGTCTCAGTCCTGTCGACAGTGTTTGCTTTAAGCCTGGCAGTTTTATTTACAGACATTGATTAGTGAATCACAGCAGCAGGATTGTACTTGCAAAGCGCCTGTTCTCTCTGCGCTTTTTTTTGGTGGAAATAACTTAAATAACTGTATTGATGAAAAGAGAAAAAGAAGTCTGTCTGGTTGTATTCGTAACACATGTCGGCCATTCAGGCAAGCACAAGAGCTTTTCTTCACTGAACAATGGTAATGTTACAGAAGACCTGTGAAGCTGTTTACTGTACACACAGAGCTGAATCAATTTTGCTCAGAAGCTGAAGATTATTTGTCAGCAGTGTCTGATGGTGTTCAGTCATTCACAGTTAGAGCTGAGGAACTGACAACAAACAAGCACCCCTCAGTGTTCACTTAGTAAAATGGTATTAACCTTAAATCAGGAATTGCATCAAAATACAACACTGTGTTGCCCCCTTCCTGGTTTTTGGCTTTTCTTTTCTTTTCTTTTTTTTGCACATTTTTCGTGTTTTTCTATTAATAAATGACATAATCAGTCATAATCATAGTACTTTGCATTAACTCAGGTTATGTTTCTGTAATATTATTTATTCCTGAGTTTATTATCCTGTATTTATTGTTTTAATTGTTTGATGATATGAATCATGTGACAAATATGCAGTAAAATATACATCAGGAAATTGGCAATTTATTATTACAGTACTGTATTATACCTGCATTACCAGGTGTTGGAAAAACAAACTACTTCAAAACTTGATAATAATATAAGCGAGTAATTGACCTTATTCATTTACCAACTGTAAAATAAAAAGATTATTTGTAAACAAATTATTATAGAGGGTTGATATTTTAACTTAATTTGTTTATTGTTTGCAGAGGCAGGAACATTGTTATATATATCTATATCCACTTGCCTTAATTAAAAAACAAACAGTTACAGTTTTAGTTCAAGACATGGTTTTATTAATTTTTTTATTTATTGCTTTTTAAGTGACAGCGTTTAATATAATTTTCACAGGTTTTTTTTACTCTCTTACCTTCTACTTGTGAGTTTATTTCACTTAAGACGTGTAGCCTTTCAGTCCTTCACAAAACGTGGAACATTTTCCTAGTTCCTAGCATTCTCTACAAAAACGGAATTGAGGTTGCATGTTGTTGCATAGGAGAATAATTTATGAGAGACTTGATTCTCATCCTCCATGATCATTACTAGACAACCTTCTATTGACAGTAATTTTTGTGGTTGGACTCCTACATTCTTTATGTGTACAGTATTTAGCAAATTCTGTAAAAGGACTTCCTCTATTATTACCTCTTCTGTTCCTAGAGACCCATGCACTGCCCCTCCAGAGAAAGTGGTTCCTTTTCGAGTTTTCAAGATTAAATTCAGTTAAATGCAGTAGTTGTGGCTTTAATTTACTATGTGAGTAAATGTGACATTTCTCACGTAACTCACATGTCAGAGTGGATTCTTGCTGCAGTATGAAGTGATTCTGTTGGAACAATAACATGCACACACACACTCTACCAACTGTGACTGTACAGTGACTGGGCACCTAATGAGCACTGGATAGGCATGCGAGCAGATCTGCTCTCGGTGGACCGCTTGTCTTGGCTGGGGAGGCCGTTTAAAGTGGGTTCCAGCCCCAGGGCAGAGATGAAATATGCAGGAGGATTGCTCTGCAGGAAAATGAAGCACTGAGCAGGTTCTGGAGAGTTCCAGGGGTATTCTCTTGTATAAATAAGCCGAGACGTATTGAGGCTAAGTCGTAACTTTCGCTTCTGGATGTTCCAAACATTTTTTTTTTTTTTTTACACTGATGTAAGCTATTCTCAGTGTGTCCTCCACCTGCTCACTGTCACATGCATTATTTTATTTTCTATAACAGAGGAGCCAGGTAACATGAACTCTCATTGAAGACTCAATGAGACTCAGATATTTTAAATTGATGATTAATTTCCAATAACATAGGAAATTGTTTAGATCACAATAGATCATGTTTAAATTCAGATACGTGTAAACGTTTTGGGTCAAATATTGTCTTATCCGGAACTGACAACAGGAGACAAGTATAATTTTCTAAATGTAGCATAAAAAAGGTAGTAAGTGGACATAGAACTGCAAAAAGTGCAACTGCAATAAAAAATAAATAAATTTGAAAGGTTGCTCAACTTGTTCAACACCACTGAAGAACATTTTGATCTTTTCCCAGTTGTTTATTACTGTTTTGCTGTTTGTGTATGAGTATATGGAGTTTTAAATAGTTTATTTATGTGTTATGATGTGTATTATATTATTATGTCAGAATACATGATTCCTGACACTGAACATGACACTTTATATGAACACATTTTATTTTTATTCTTTGAGTGTGGCCCCAGTCTGGTTACCACATTAAACATTTCTAGGCGTGCCCATGCCTTCAAAGTTTTCCAGTTTCAAATGTCCTCCCTGCTTAGTTCCACTTCCATGTAATTTATGTTAGTAGACTGTAGCTCACCACGACCAACTATCAGTAGGAAAAATATCTGTCAAATGTTTACTGAAACTTATACAGCAGGGTCAGAGCGCTCCTTAATGGGTACGAGATAAACAGCTTTATGGAATTACTAGTAAAGCGAGAGTGCAAGTGCATGAGGTCTCACTGTCACTGTGACCCACACTTGCCAACCCTCCTAATTTCCCCATGGAGACTAACATTTTTGACAGCTCTCTCCTGATTTCCTACCGTAGCCAATATTATCCCATATTTCACCTAAATTGTAACATCATTTCAATTTTATACCTGCCCCATTTTAGGTATCATAACCTAATCACAGCATGATCCCTTTGCAAATGACAATCTTCAAGGACACGTGGAAAACACAGCTCTGTGGTTTTGGTGCAGGGTGGTTGTGTGAGTTGAAAAAAATACTTCAAAGGTACAGAATGAGATGCAAATCTTCATTGACAGGGGACAAAACTCTTGACGAGTGTCTCTGTGTACTTCACAGGAAGTTGTCTTCTCTGGACACAGTCTATCTGGAACTTGTATAGAAAATGTGTGTATTGCATCTATCTCAGTCTATAGAAGCAATTAGCTATAGTTTGGTAACTATGTTTAAGGATCATGGAAGCAGTGCAGCTTTCAAAATAGATGACAAAAATATTTCAAAGTATGAATTGAGAAAGATGTTAGAAAGAGGTGTTGATGGGGATACGTTATAAAACACATTATAAAACAAAATTGTTTTACATATTGTTTTATGAAGGTAACGTTTGCCACATTTAATGAAGCACGGTGACACTGATACAGTAGGTGCTCTTACAGAATGGTTAAAATAAAAGCTGTGTTCACTTTACGTATGGGTCTTAATGTTTGATACTGTGTATGTCTTAGTCAGATCTGACTGTTTATATGCTTCGGTGTGATCACCACAAAGTCCTAAACTGTCACATTTAAATGAAACATGAGCCACACGCGTACCAGAAAAACAGCAATAACATTTCTTGTACGACAGTCAACACTTTGCCTTTGTAGTGTTCACAAAAAACATTCAGTTATGATTCATTCTTTCCAGTTTGCCAAAAAATCGGATCTGGGCCACTTCAGTTAAGTAGTCAGAGTAGGATGGGGGTGATAACACAGGAAAACAACAGAGTTCCAGCCATTTTGTTCATTGTGTCTCTCAAAGACTACAGCAGGCTTGTGTTTGAATAGACATTGCCAAAAAAGCAGTGAGGTCTGCCAATGACTGGGACGCATTGATTGTTTAATGAAAGCTTAAGTCCCAATCAGCAAGTCTGAGTCGGTGCCAGCTACATTCTCTTCTCTCTATTAGCAGCCCCACAGTCTGTAACTACCTTAGATAGAAATGCCAAAACTCTCTTTTGTGAAAGAAAGAAAAAAATGATGCAATGTCTCACCAGACTCTCTTTCATTTTCTCATTCCATTCAGTGAGGGAGATAAATGGCTTTTAATGTATCATTATACGCTCCAGTGTTTTCCCTCAGAAATCCTTTAGCTGGGGCAGGTTTGGAAAGGTTTTAATTAGGCGGCCAGACGGGAGCACACACCCAAGGAAGGGGTCACATTTGGAATGAAGTAAATCTAATCTAACTAAAAAAAAAAATATATATATATATATAAAACATAATTACATATTAATCAAAGTGATATTTTAAACAAATATCAAAATATTGACATATTTACATCTCATTATTGCTTTCTAAATTACATTAGATTAGTTTAGATAACACACCAAAGGGACAATTTGCGTGTTATATCAGCAGAGTAAGAATGTATAAATCCAGAATATAATATAAAACAACAGAATAGACCAATAGTAATAATAGTAATGATAACAATAACTAAGAAGGTGAGACACAGTGCAATATGTTGAGGAGGCTTTTTTTTAAATCAAACTTACAATATATTATTAAAGCAACGCCTCCTCAAGAATGTTCTTCAGTTCTGAAAATGCATATTTAATACCTTTTACAGTTAGATATCTTGAAATAATGTTGTTATAGTGTATATAGCAAACTCTGACCAGTTGCAACTGCTGCAATATGTGATGAAAAAAAATATCAAAATATTAATAAACTGAATTAACACTATTTGTAAATATTTGTGATGATGATAATAATGTATTTTCTCCTTAAATTCAGTCCGTTCTCTTTGTGCTGAATGTTCTACCTTGATTTCTAACCATAGTACGTGTTACCATGTGACTGTGGCAGGGGTAGCACCACAGCTCCTGGGTTCAGTGTCCCACACTGTGTGCTAGATGCAAATGATATGAGCTACCAAAGAGCTCTGTCCCAGAAGCATTGTGACTTGTCGATATGCATCTCAACAAACTTCACTTGTTTTTTAAGTTTTTCTATCCAGAGCAGGCTCTTCCTGGGATGTCTTCCAAGGAGCCCACGTTCACTCAGAAAGCTGTGTAGATGGAACTGGATAATAATGCACCTTGATCTTGGATTTCAGCTCAGATAAGTTCTGATCTGAGTTCTTTTTTTTTAATCTTTGGTTTTCCCACATCCAGCTTGCTCTCTGTTCTGTCGGGGCTCAGCTTTCCTCTTGTGACCACATCCAGTGAGGTTGGCTCCAGTCACATAGATAAAGATAAAAGACAGAATAACACTTTATTGAGGGAGCAAGTTAAGACAATACAATGAAAACAATAAGGCACAATAAGGAATCCAAACCGAAGGTGGTCCAGGCAGTCCGTTAAAATCTCTGTTTACTATTAAATGAGCACTGGGGTATTTTGTATGGAGACCTGCAACCATCGTGTGAATCACATACCTTCTGTGCTGGAGCAGATAGAAGACTATAAACACTCACAACAATCACATGTGAAAACTTCCAAGGTAGATAATATGCTCTCAGTTCTATCAACAGTTCAGTGTCCAGTGTGCAGATGCTGTTACATGGTCAGAATTGCACCGTTTGGAGTTACCATAGACGGCATGACCACCTCCTCTTTTCTTACTGCTCTGTGAGAGAAGCCAACCACTTCAAGCGCGCTGTCTTATGTGCTCCCATTGAGCCAAGTCTCAGTGAAGCAAAGTAAGCTGCACTCTCTGTAGTCCCGTTGGCTCTTCACTAATGCAGAAAGTTAATCCACTTTGTTGAATGACCTCATGTTCTCTGTGATAATCTTTGGAAGAAATGGTTTAAATCTCTTCTGTTTGTCATGATACTTCACTCCTGCTCTGCACCTCCTGCTACACCTCTTCAGATCCTGGGGAATTTCAGATTTCTTGACTAGGAACAGGCTTTGGTCTGGGGAGCCAATAGCTTCTTTCTTGTATAAACAATACTTTTGCCATGGATTTTTTTTTCTTCTTTTTTTTTCTTTTACATTTTGTGAATTAAAATAAATTTATTTATGGCAATTTTGGGGGAGTTGCTCCTCACGAACAGGTGGCACTAAGGTGGCACTCTGAAACTAGCAATTTACAACAGGTCTATGCAGTTGGTGGTGAAACTGGTGCAGAAACAAAAAAGCCTTTGGGGTATATCACACATTTATGTATAGGCATATGGGATTAAATAATCACTTTGCAAATTAAAGCTGCAATAAAATAAACCTGAAGCCTTAAATAAATCAATTTGAGGATACTGCTGATGAGATGTAAATATGTTAGTTTACTAACTAGTATTCTAACCTTGACGATTAATTGGTTAAGAGCAAACTATCAAGAACACTGCTGTACTGTGAAGAGACTATAGTGCACTGATTTGGAACCTGCCCAAAAAGACTTTTCATCTTGTCTGCCAGCTGTGAATCGATGAATGCATTTTTCTGAGCATCAAAAAAGTTATTTTTATTCCATTTACCCAAATGAAAAAGCCAAAATGTAGGAGCATATGGTATCTGCACAGTGAGAAAGCTTCACATAGATAAAATAGTCATAGATCATTTTACTCCTGTTTGTCTTTCTTTATCTGCTTAGTTAAAGCAGCAGATCTGTCAGGATGGTTGTCGAGAATAGCTTTAACTGGAACCTTATGCTATTAGCAGTTGACTGGAATGTCTCTTTTTCCATAGAAGATGGAGACAGAGGCTAAAAGATGTTAACACTGAGAAACAGGCTCAATTGAAACATCAGGGAAATGAAAGCTTCACTCCACTTTTGTTTTGTTCTCAAAGCCAAATAAGGCTGTAAGTTTACAGAGAAAAAGTTTGTTTCTTTACCATGTGTATGTATGTGTGAGACTGTTCACATAATCAAAGCATGGGAGCAACTGCTATTGTTGTCAAGCTATGAATAGCACTGCTGCTGATTGTGATTTGTGGCTGATGGTGCTGAGAAGAAGCAGCTCAGTAACTCAGTAACCCAGCCATGTGGAGGATATTACTCTGATAAGTCATCGCCTTCAAGATGACACATGGACTGGAAGTTTGGTTTTTAAATCACATAGATATACGCATAAGTAATCACACATACTGGATATAAACACATGTAGAACTTTTCTCATCAACATTTTGTTGGTGGGAAAAAAATGACTCAGTTACACTGTTTACACTTTAAAATGCATCTTGGAAAACTGGAGCAGAAGTGGACGGACAGCACTAAATACAAGTAAACAACCGCAGAGGAAGACTGTGATCCAACCACTCAAAGCCCTTTCTGAGGTGGTGTACGACACTTTGCCTACATCTTTTGTAGGGTACTGTAACTGCTAATGTGTCCTGATGTGTCCCATACAAGGATGTTACAATTTAGAAACGGCTCATTCTTTAGCAAAACGCATTTCTCTCTTGTTGTGAACCCCAGGAAATATAAACTAAACTGTTTTAATTCATTAATTTAGTTAAATATAAACTGAGTTGTGAATGGTTGTTCGTCTCTATGTGGCCCTGCGATGGACTGGCGACCTGTCCAGGGTGTACCCCGCCTCTCGCCCGTAAGCTGGCTGGGATAGGCTCCAGCATTCCCGTGACCCCTGCGGGGACTAAGCGGTATAGAAGATGAATGAATGAATAAACTGAGTTCTTTTAATTAAAAAAAAATACAAATAATGGAGAAAAAAAATTTTATTGATACATTGTTTAAACATATTATTATTTATTTATTTTTACACTTTTTTTTCCCATATACAGATAATTCCACAGCTGCTGTATGTTTCGGCACGATGCCACAGATCTACTATATACACTACTTTTTTTTCTTTTTCTTTTTTTATAA
>OMLM01018477.1:0-19796 GCA_900302695.1 Helostoma temminkii | reverse complement strand
GTGCGCGCTTTGGATCCATGTTTCCTGGGCGTAAAGTTCACAAACAGGCGCAGTCCAGGTGTTACAAAAACAAATGTGTCCGTTTTATAACAACCTCTGTAGCGGAGTTGGCCTTTAACGAGGCGCAACACGCCGCATTACGGGCTGGACCCCACCCGCGACAGTATACTAATTAAAAAGCCCCTGTGCTGCTCTATCTAAACGCGGACTAGTTCAGAAAAATGATTAAGGAAGTCGAAACAAAAACTAAACGGCTTCACAGCGTCAGCCTCCGGACAAAAACAAAGCCAGGAGCTGGCTCCGCTAAGCTAATGCTAACGCCCGGTTCACTGAGGCCTTTCGCCGACGAACGAGTTAAACGTGAAGGTCCAATTCGTGCGTACGGTGCGTCCAACTGTAAAAATACAAACGCAGCACACGACAAACTTCAACTCCTCACATTAAAGCGCTTTGAATTTTGCGGATTTGATCAACGCTTCTGGCTAACTCTCACTGCCTGTTAGCTAACAGCTACTCCCCGTCGGCCATGTTTAGCGTCCTCCTATGACGTCACGCCGCACGCTCTGGCGCCACCCGAGGCCGAAAGTGGAACTGACGAAAAAGCTTTTTATTTTTTATTTTATTCTACTTTGTTTACTTTTATTTAACTTTATTCAGCTTTTATTTTACCATTTTGTTTTATTTTACTAAATTTTATTTATTTTCAGATGAGGTAACTAGCACAGTGTACTAGTACTGGTGTTCCCAAGTACAGCTATGAAGTACTTGTACTTTATTAGAGTATTTCCATCTCATGTTATTTTTACTTTTACTCAGTCATATATATATTTTACAGAATTATTAAGTTACTTGTAGATTCATGTAAAACTTTCTAAACTTATAAAACGCTGATGTATCATTCATGGATTAAAACTTCACTGTTTATCTCCACCATCTGTGTATTTCAGTGATTTACAGATTTTAAAAAAACATGAAGTAAATTAAAAACTTTTTTTTACATGTCCTTTGTAATGACACAGTGACATGGGGAAGTTTTTCTCTAATATTTGCAGTGTAGCTTCAGAGCCACATTTTGAGGAATAAAACAAAATTCATAAAAGCTACATCAGTGTTTTAGTACTTTATAAAGTTGGTTTTTTTTTAACGTGAAACATCTGGACTAGACTGAACATTCCTGTGTCAACTGTGGGTAAAACAGAAACCACCGTCTTACTGCAGTACTGCTACTTTTGTAATCAAATGACACTTCAGAGGATGTACTTCTGCTTGAGTAGTTGACGTGTACAAATATTTGCATTTTTATTATTTGTGTACTTCTGCCACGTCTGAACCTCAGCGGAGGAAAAATGACAAAATCTTTACTTTAGTATCAATACAATACTGTTGAAATACTCCATTACAGTACTTACAGAAGTATTATCAGCAAAATGTACTTAAGTTTCAAAATAAAAGCCCTGACATGCTCTGACTGAACTGTTGGTGATGCAGAGCTGTTGTACCTGAGCTGAAGCTGCTAGTTTTACAACAGGAAGCAGAGCCACACGGGCTGGAGATGAATACAGAAGAATAAAAGCCTCTAGTGTTTTGCTTCTGTTGGGTGACGTCAGGTTTAGGTGCGTTGGTTCTGTGAGAAGACTGAAACGGGCTTGTTGGAAGTGAGAGGTAAACCGTGCTTCCTGCTGGACAGTGTCACAAAGAACAAAGAAGTCCGACTCGTCAGTTTGGCAACTTATCCTCAGCAGAAAAAAATCACAACAATACCATAATAATACCTCAATAACATCCCGTTTATTTGTAGTGCAACAGTGGAACAGACAGGACTACAGGTGCTACAATCCACTAGACCGTTACAGGATTTAAACACACACCCCTTCCAGACATGCAAATGTGCAGCAAAGATAAACACCATAAATATCAAAACGTGTGAACACAACAGCAGAATCGGGTCCGTGTAGATCGTAGCACAAGTCACAAGCAGCAGCTCCGACAGGAGACAGGAAACAACAGAGGCTGCTCTGTCCTGTCAGGAGTTAATGACACTTCCAGTTCAGTTTAACTGTGAATGAGGCGCAGCAGCAAACGGCCACCGGCTCAGCGTTTGGTGTTTCCAGTGATAAAGTAGGCGTCTACATTCATGAAAGGTTTAGAGAGCAAATAATGTCCTGCACCCTGCTTTTAGGAAGAAGGAGTTAAATTTAAAAATATTAAATTCATAATTTCAATATGTCCAGTTGTCCGGGGACTTCTTCAGCTAAAACCTGCTTCACCCCACACGGCTTTTCTGCGAGGCACAGAACAAACGGCTCTAGAGACAAAGTGCTTTGGTGTTTGTCTTGTGGAAAACTGAACAAAAACTTATTGTGATTATTAAACATATTAGAGAAAAGATTCAAGTGAAGACAAAAAATACGACTAAAGCTATTTATGAACCCTCGTCATGGTCTTTTCAACTTAAAATAAAAAATTGAAGAAGACAAAAAAAACTAGCTACAAGAAAACTGAAAACAAATAAGAGTCTGTAAATGTGTTGCAGCTTCGTGTCTTCATCAGTAAATGTGAGCAGCTCCTTCATCCACTCAACCTGCCGAACACTAAACAGATTAAAAAGACTAAAAACAGACAATAAGGAAACAGATTCCAGTCGGAGGAAATAAAAGTCACCTTAGAAGGTGAAACTACTCCAGTTACTTGTGTGTCCGTCCTCTGTGCAGCCTGCAGGGGGCAGCAGCAGAGCGACACATCTGAGGTGCAGCCGTCCAGTGAATAAGGCCAAGATAAAGACACTTCACTTCATCTCCTTCATGTTTTGCTTCAGTGTCTTCCAGTTTCTATCTCGGATGGTTGCGTGCGAGGCCTCGCCTGGCGTTGGTGGACTGTCTCTGCTGGGCCAGGAAGGACATGGCCTGGTTGGGGGACGCCAGCCGCTCGCCAGACACTTTCTGCTGCAAAGCCATCCCCTGAGGAAGAGACGGTGAAGCATTAAAGCGAGGACACAACATGCAGATCGTACACGACCGAGGTGTCCCGCATGTGTTGCAGCTGCTAAAACAACACAAACCTTAGCTGAAGTCAAACAGTCCGACTTCGCACTGATCATTTATAAACTTAAAACTCATCCTTTGGAAACAACAGCCCTGAAATAATCAGGTGTCTCACAGGCAGGTCAGTGTCGTCTGCTGCTGTGTCCTTTCTGAAAACGACTTTATCCCTCTGTCCCTGTTTTTGCATCCACAGTCTCTCCCTGTGCTCTCATTTCACTCTGCCTCCTTTTGTTTTAGCGGTTTGTCCTCAAACCTCTTTCTTTCCTTCATTTACACTGACTATTCACTGTGTCACTGGATCAGATGTTTGGGGGAAGGGGTGTGAAACTTTGGTGGTTTTATTGTGAGAGCAGCTACTAGAGGCTGTGTCACCTGGGAGACTCTGCTACGTTCACAGCATTTGATTCAAACTGAGGTACTGTGTGTTCACGTTATGAATGAGTCCAGTCACGTTAGTCTGAGCAGAGATCAGATGTCACTCTGCACTGGAGAACTCACAGAGAGTCGCTGTGAAGGCAGCAGAGGAAGGTGTGTTTTACTCCAAGTTTATCCATTAACTGTTCTGCTCCGGAGCCACAGGAAACTGAGCCTGTGACCATAATCCCTTAACTCACTACAAAACCAAAGTGTCGAGAGTGTTTGAGTTCACGTCAGGTCTTAACTGTGCAAAACTAGATGTTTGAGCTCCTGTGATGTTCTGACAGCGACATGTGAAAAGGTCTGGAGACTAAAAGGTGTTTTAAAAGAACGGTTCTTGATCGCTGCGTAAAGGTACATCTAAAAGTGCCTCGGCTGGTTTCTTCTTTCCACAACATGTAAATGTTTTCTCCACCGTGTGTCTGTCCGTTAAAGACAGATTTCACTCTTCTGAGCCCTGGAACATGTTCCACCACAGCTCAGTGTAAACACACACAGTGAAACTTGTCTTAAACAGGCTCTAGCTTGATTCAGCTTAGTGGAAACGTTTGAGGTGTTTCCTCACAGACGTGGTTTTGGTTTTGCTCACTCACCATGTTGTGCCAGGCACTGATGATGAGCTTCTCCTCCCGTTCATATCTGGCTCTGCTCTTGTCGTAGTCCCGCTGTGCAAACAAACACATCGTCAGTGACATATAAACAGCCTCATCGGCCTCGTCTGTGTGTCTGCGTTCGAAGGATCAGACCTCCAGGTGCTGGATTCTCCTCTCCTTCTCCGTCAGCTGGTTTTTCAGAGCCTGAACGTCAGGAGTCACGGTCGTCGGCTGCTGACTGGGATCCAGGGTTTTAATCACCTGTGGGCACAAAGAACATTTTATGGAATCTCCACTGATTTACCGTCACTCTGCTGTCACATGCACACTTAAAGGCCCTATAACTAATGTTTTACACATTTCTGAACTAATTAGGTGAAGATGGAACAAGCGGTTCTACTTTATTTTATGTTTCTGGGTTACACACAGGCCTTCTGTTGTTATTCCACTGAGACTGACTTTTTTGTTGCTACGACCTGCAAGTCCACCACCCAGTGAAACTTATCCCCATTTCAGCCAACAAGACCTTGGTGATAGTGCTGGTTCAAAGTTGGTCCACCTTAAGAACCGTCTGAGAGCTGGTTTGTGTTTTCACAGGTTTAGAGCTGCCGTAGAGCCACATCTTTACGCCACCCTTGTCTTCACAGCAGCGCTAACGCTAAGCTCCACAACAACCACTATAGTGTCTCTGTACAAGTGTTGTCTAAAGTCTAAACTCACATCCAAACACTCCTGGTCTAACACATGAAAGTTGCTTGTGATTACATTTGATACGTTTTCATTGTTGTTGAAACACAGAGAAATTTAAGCACTAGCTCTGAACCAGCCACTGAACCAGTTTGGTGAAAAAGGGGTTAAAAAAAAAAAAAAAAAAAAAAAGCAGAGCCAAGCTCAGGTTCCGATTTCAAGCAAATGTTTTACTACTACCTCTTTAAAACAGACGTGACAAAGTGCACACATCCTCTAGAAACAATATTAGTCATCTGAAGAAACTCTGAATCACTGGTCGCTAAATTGTCAACCTCATCAGTGGACTCTGTGTGGAGCTGTAGACATGGGGAGGAACTCGTGTAGTGTAGGAGGACTTTGTACTGGGGGCTGGCAGAATAAAGTCCAGGTAACCTCCAGACCGTCTGACTTGGACTATGTGTTCTCACATTCAGCTCACTCAGGTAACATCTACATATGTTCCGGTGTCTGAAAGCAGCTCATGTCCCTGCAGCGCTGCTGGACAAAGGCACCGTCAGATAACAGCTAATGTTTCTAGTGGAGCAGAGAGCAAAGCTGTGGCTGTTTTGGTTCTCAGAAGGCCATCTGATCAGTCACAGGGTTTTTAGATTAGGTCTATATTTTTAGAAATGATCAGTCGTGTGAATAACAACATTTCACACATGCACTTTAACACATTTAACAGACTGATTTGTAAAAAGAAAAAAAGAAGTGCAATTTCCCTTTAATCTGTGAAAAGACGTTATTTTAATTTGGGGCCACATGCTGAGGACAACATGTTCTGTTAAGGTGGACTGACCGTTCTCGCCTTCTCCACGTAGCGCTTGTACCGTTGCTCCATCTGCTTCATGTCCTCGTCCTTCTTCCGCAGGATCTCCTGCAGTTCGTCGATCTTCTTGGCCACTGAGAGGGAGAGACGTGAAGAAGGTGTTTAGAAGAAGAGGAGGAGGAGGAGGAGGAGGAGTCTGCCAGGTGCTCAGAATAAAGCAGGCTTAATAAACCTGAAGCTCCTTCCTCCTCCTTCACTTCAAAGAGTTTAGTTTAAATTCTGAGCCCTACTCAGGAAACATTTGTTCTGTTATGATGCAGTCAAACTGACTTCTCATTCATGTGCATGTGAAATGGATCCTAGAATCCTCTGAGCTCCTAACTCAGCATAAACAGTCCCAGCTAGGATCCTGGCTTAGGAGCGACTCAGGATACGGAAAGAACAGAAACCTTTATCTCAGTGAGGAGGTGTGGCTCAGCCTGCTGCCAGGGATGACATTACTGCGATCTGTACCATGTGTGAATACCAGTTTTCCCCAGTGACCGTCTACCATCTTATCACCAGTGAAACATGGTGGTGGTAGTGTGATGGTCTAGGGCTGATTTACAGCTTCAGGACCTGAACGACTTGCTATAATTGATGGAACCATGAACTGAGCTCCAGCTCAAGCTCACTTGGGTTCTGCAGTAGATGATGAATGTACATCACCATGTTTAAGCACTAAATGTGTGTGGGAACATTTCTTACTGCTGCTGTCCACTTTGGGCTCCAAGTCATCAATGACCTCCTTCTTCTTCTGCAGATCTGACTGGGCTTCGTGGAGCTTCTCTCTGGAACAAACAAGTGTGTGAACTCGCTTCGGTTTTGAACCCCACATGGACGAATAACGTTAGAAGCAGTGCAGTACTTACAAATGCTCCTCGAGCTTCTTCTTCAGCAAGGAGGACTTCAGAGAAAACAGAAAGGAGATTAAAATGAAAACACATTCAGCTCCCTAAACTGCACACACACGCAGTCAAAGCCGTGAAAGTCAAGCTGTCTAAGAGTTAAATCACAGGCCAGTTGGACGGAGGGTGGGCCGTACTTACGATGGCCTGATTTTGGCAGAGTTGGTCGATGGGGGCAGGCGGAGGGAGACAGACAGACAGAGGAGCAGGCGTTAACAGTGAATCACCACAGCAAACATGGGTTAAATCCCCACAAAAGAACCAAAAGTAGTAGTAAACTGCAGTTCTCAGATATACTCAGTGTGCTATGAAAACATTTTGTACAGTGTCACATCTTTACGTTACTGTAGATTTATACATCATCGCCTTCATTCAGGAGGATGTTAGTTTTGTGTATCTAATAAAGTGACAACAGAGCTGTGTTTTCATAATTAATACTATTTAGTTATGATTATTTTTTAAGTAAAAACCTCATTTGACCGTATTCCTTCTACCTCTCCTCCTCCTCCAAGTGAAAACAACATTAAAACTTTTCACTTGCACACTGTGTATAAAATCTCAGCTTGATTATAGCAACTAATAGTTTATGGGGAGACAAAGTGGGCAGAGGAGAAGCAAGCAGGTCTCTCTGCACTCACATCCTCGGTCCTGCTGTCCTGCTCCTGCAGAGCTTTCTGGAGCTCCTCCACCTGAGAGCGCAGCTCTGACACCTGCTGCAGGTTCAACCTTGGAGACAGACAAAGCACAAGTAGGACAAGAGTTAAGATTGGGAAGAGGAGACAAAAGGAAAGCGCAGAAGAAATATTGTGCAGACAGTCACTAACAAAAGGCAGACAGATGGCAGAAGACGTCAAACATGAAGCACAAGGTCGATAAGTTGCTACTGTGGGTGGAAGATTGTTGCAAAGTATCACAGACGTGGCTCAAAGTGTTTGTATCCTTCAGCTTCTCTAAGAGAAAGTGTTTATTCCACTTCTCCTGTTCATATTTAATAGAACAGACTTTTGATTTTTGATTTTTAAATTACACAACAAATGAAAATGACGTGGACAAAAGTACCGAAGCATTTAACTTAATGAGGCCGAGTTCTGATCAGTTCTCTCAGGTTTAGTGGCTCCTTCTCCCACTTCATCATCAGCAGCATCTTCATGACTTTTCTTCTCATCCGTTCTTGGTGCTTTTCCATGTTTTGACACGGGGCATCTTGTTTCTCTCCAGAATCTCTGATTTCACTGGTTCCTGCACAGATTCAAGACCCAGAACAGAACTGATGCTCCTCCATGTTCAGTCTTTTCTTCTTCTGTGAACATGGAGCTGATGTGAACAAAAAACTCTCATTTAGTTTCATCTGGTTCTTCTTCCATGGAGCCACTTTCACTTGAATGTTGGAGCTCAGTTTGTGTCTGATCTGAACTTCTCTTGGTTCTGGGCTCAGTTCGGCTCCTGTGGACCTTAAACCTGTTAATAACATCAGCAGCTGTGGTCACAGGAACATCAGCTGCTTGGAGATTCTCCTGTCGTCTTTACCTTCACCATGTTTGCTGGTTATTTTCTTCCTCATGTCCTCAGACAGCTCTCTGCTCTTCATCCTCTAGTCCACACCTGTGATACTGACTGAACACAGTCTGACTGAAATCTCTATAATCCATTTATTTTCTTTAGACTTTATCTTTGCAGAACAAGAATTCAGCTTTTAACAGCTTCTTTGTTTCACTCTGTGACAGGTACGGTGATAACAGAGCTTTTAATTCCAGTAATCTAAAGCAGTGAGTTTTGTTTCACTGAGGTGTCAGAGCACCAACACTTTCAGCCACGTCCATCTATCTGCTAACGTGTGCTGCTCGTCCATTCACTGCTCACTCTACTCCTCTCCTCCTGTTACTGTTGCTGAGGCGGCTTCCCACACCCTGGGCCTGGTGTTGCAATGGACACACACACGGACACACACACACACACACACACACGGACACACACACGGACACACACACGGACACACACACGGACACACACACACACACAGGCAGTCCACCCACATGTCCACATGCCCACAGCCGTGTAAACACACACACAGTCGAGGGACAATCTGGCTTTCTGCTGTCTGTCCTCCAGCCCAGCCCACACAGCTCAGTTGAGCACATAGTCCAGAGGGTGAGTTGACATTTAGGCAGATATCACTCCTACTATCAGCCAAACAACCAGCTCAATGTCCAAGAACACACAATATGGTGGCCTAGAAGGGGAATGATTATTCAACACTGCTGAACTACAATCTGGAATGTACTCAGAGTACACGTACTCCTACCTGTTCTGAGTTTCCAGGGTGTTCTTGCTCCTTTGAGCCTCCTCCAGCTCGACCTGCACCTCCGCGACTTTCTGCCTGTAGGTTTCCTCCTGGACGCACAACATCTTGTTTTCACTCTGCAGACGCACGACGGTCTCCCTGTCGGGAGGAACGAGGGAGCAGGGAGGGGAAGAAAGGGGCAGCAGATGAAGAGGGTCAGAGAGCGATGGCGTGAGCTGACCGAGGCCTGTATCTGTGCAGCGCTGCCATGTGACGCTGTTACAGAGGCCAAATGTGCTTCTAAAAACAAACCCGACTATCTCAGGCTACAGAGTGGGCTTCTCGTGGTGACACAAATGTACATTTGCTACAAGTTTTAGAGGGAAAATTTCATTGATTACGCCCTGATTGGTTTGAAACACAAACACACACACACTGAATTAATAACTGACATACTTGAGCTCAGCAGGCATGATCTCTGCAGCGAGGTTTCCCACTGCGACGCCACTGTCACACAAACCTCCTGCCGAGAGAAACAGAGGGATGAGGTGTCAGCTTTATTTAAAATGACAAAGATTAATGCATCTGCTGTTATAGCTAATGTCCTACAGCTCTTTATCCACTCGTTTTGTTTTAATCATTGTGTGAACATGGGTTTTTTGTTTCTCCTTTTTTCCTTCATTAAAAAAGTTTCTTGTTATCTGATTCAAGGGTTTGGGCCTTGACTGAGGTTTTAATATCATAACACTGCAACTTAATCAAAAGTGTGATGGAAAACCAGTAGCAACAACATGGACTCCACTTCTACACTGACACCAGTACAGCCAGTGAATGCAGCACTCTGCTAACCTAACGATCCTCCTACAACACAACGAGTCTAGAAGTGGTTCCATTAGTCTATGATACAAACAAATGTGTCTTGACAACGAAAACTGTTGTTTTAACTCTGCCTGGACTAACAAACCTTTTTATTTAACAGTCAAACCAATGTGTTTAATTTGCACTGAGAAAACACCAGATTTCCTGCACAAACTTTCCTGGCAGATCTCAGCAGCGGGCTGCCAAAGTGCAGATTGATTCCATTTACAAACGGAGCTGGTGCAGTCATGTGCAGTCCAAGATAGAGCCAACGTTACAGCAGCTTCATTTTGTGGATCTTAGATTTTGGCACAGACTAAGACTGTGAAGCCATGAAAGGCTGCATTTTAACCATCATGGATGAGGCGTTAAACAAGGACAAAATTAAAGGAGCGCGACACCTGCTATTACAAACGTACGTTCTCATGAAATTCCAGCTACAGATGTGTTTAAAAATATCTGGTGCAGCCGAATATTCCTGATCTAAGGCCTTTGAGGAAGCTATAATATATAATACTAGTTTATAAAAATAAAATTAATTTGCATGCTCTATGAAAAAATATAACAGGATTCTCCACAAATACTACAAATGTGTAGATGTTGATGGGTTTACATCATAATTATTGCATTTTATCATTCACCAGCAGACTATTTTTATAATAAGTGATCATTTTACCATTTTGTCATTTGACTGAAATCAGTGGCCACTCACCTGCTCCACTGAGACACCTCTGCTGGATTTGCGCACACCTGAGCTCTTCATTTGTCTCCCGCAGTGTGTCTCTTTCTGAGATCAGACGCTGAGGGATAAAGCACAACATGAAACTGACCTCAGGAACTGTTAATGTCAAACGATGACGGATTATTTCTGTCTGACCAGCTGTGCAACATGGAAGCAAAACGCTGTGTGTCAGTTCTGTATTCATTTCTTAATTAATCCCACGAGTAACTGAGGACATTAATCACTCCTGTCAGATTGCAGGAGGTGCTAGAACTGACACAGGACGTGGGAGTCCACTGAAGAATAGTACGGTATTTGCCTGGCAGCCAATCTTCCTGCAGGCTTGTGTGTCCTGTCATATTCACAACAAATGCTGATCCACACAAAGACGCTGTAATAAAAGCTGTATATTACTGCACCTTGAGACCTGAACACACTTCTTCTCCGCCAAAACTGAACTTTTATTTCTCGCCAACTCACTTCTTTCTCCTTCAGCAGTGCGTCATACTTGTCGTGAAGGTTGTTGTACTCAAACTGCCACTTCTCAGCCTTCATGGCTTCTGCCGAGTGCTTGGTGTGAAGCTCATGAGCCTGCGAGTCAGAGAGCACAACCGTCTGCGTCTGCTACAGCTCTCTGGAGAAACTGCTAAGACCAAACTGTGTATAACGTCACTTGGAGCTTACCTGTCTCTTGTAAGTGTCCAGCTGACTGCGGACTGCGTTGGCCCTGCGGAGCTCCTCCTCCAGCTCGCAGGTGCGCTGCATGTACACGGTGTTGCGCTCCTCCAGGAGGCGCACTTGTCTGCGTAGGTCTCCCAGATCCTCCAGCTTCCTTTTATACGTCTCCACCAGCGCTTCAAGCTGGTTCACCCGGTCGGACGAGTGTCTGAGGGGAAAGAGAATCCATTAGTTATCACTTATAGTAGTGTACTTGTACTTTACTTTTGTATTTCTACGTTATGCTATTACCAGTTTTAGCTACTTATTCCAGATTATGTAGCCCCTAACCCCCTTAACCCTGACAAGTGACTCTACTGTGCGTGTGTGTGTGTCTCAACCTTACAGAGGAGTTAAATCCTAAACAAATATATACTTTTATTATTTCAGAAAGGTTCCTGAAACACTTGGACAAACGTTATTCTAATATATGAGCATTTTTTAAGGGACTTCAGCGGAAACATTTGCACTGATGAGTATTTTACAAAACCAAAATAATGTGATTAACTCAAGAAAACCTACAGTTCCAGTTTATGGTTATTAGGAAAAATGTTTACCTGTGTAACTGCAATTCATTGGTGCTTTTTTAGAATTTTAGAACAGATGACACGGACAGGAAGTAAAAATGCACGACTGATAGAGAATCTGAGACATTTTCACAATAAAACAATAAACTATGTGTAAAAATATCCCCCGTTATGTCTGTAGCTGATGGACTGAATGCACCCAGTGCTGGTTTCCTCTCCTAACACATCTCTTCTGCTGTGTAGTGATCAGCAGAAGGAGAGAGTTTTTCTTCTGCTAGACACAGTTTGTCAAACATACAAACTAATTAATTATGAGATTAGTATAGATTTAACAACAAGAAATGCAAATATTAGATCCATTTCTGTTTGTTGTGCTAATTTAAGAACATATCCTCCTTTCTCAGTGTAAAAAGCCAGACACACAACGCTTCTACATGCTCTCGGTGAAGGATAAAGCTTTGGAGAAGATTGACTAAATATGCATTAAAGCCGATTCTGGTGGAAAACAGGAGTAAGACACAGGCTGGCTATGTACAGTGAATTACTACTTAAAACAGTAGTAACAGAGGAAGGACTTTAGTTTGGAAATACTTCTACCTTTCACTACAGATGTAATTCGTTCCCCAAATGTTACAGCTGAGATAAAGCTGATACTTGAAGATCAAATGTCAAACTGGCCTCACCTGAGAATGTCCATCTCATCCTTCAGGGCCTGGGCCTCATGCGCCAGACAGGTCAGCTCTTCGTTGCGCTGCTGCAGGTCGGTCACCTCGCGCTCCAGGATCTCTCCCCGGACACGCATGTCGTCTCTGCTGTTCTCTAGCCTGAGGTACATAACGGTAAGTGTGTGTGTGTGTGTAACTGGACGGACTCATTGTCAGATGCTAAACGGAGCTACGTGACTCAACAGTAGCATCTGATTCATACAAATTTTTAGATACACTACAACTACATGTTTAATGCAAATGATGTAAACATCAACATTTCTACGAAGCTTGGGCCTGATGATGTTATCACTTATACGTTTGTGTCAAATGACGCAGCTTGTACCTGTAGTTCTCCTCCTGGAGCTGCTCCATCTGACTCTGCAGCAGCAGGAGCTTCTTGCTAGTGATGGTGGAGGCGTCCAGAGGGTCGCAGCGGCTCAGCTTCTCCTTCAGAGCACGTGTCTCTGCCTGAAGGGATGACTTCTCCTCCAGAGCCACCGACAGCTGTTGGATGGGAAGAAATGGGAACAGAGGACAAAAATGGCAAAGAGAGGTGTAAAACTCAGAGACTAGAGACAGAAGATGCAGGATGGCGGCAAAGCAGAAGAGGAATGTTTGTTTGTTTGTGGCAGACCAACATAAATAAACTGGGATTTTCCTGAAAGCCACAGTTTTAGCAAGCGACACATTCACACAGGAAGCAAATACAAAACTATTAATGCAGACAGGACAGCGACATGCTTCGTTCTCATTTCACATGCTCAGCAGCTAAAGCTAGTTAGTCAGGTGGTGTGTAAGATGGGACGTTCTCAGTAGTGAAGCTGTTCCCATAAGCCTCAGGGTCAAAACCTGATCCTCATTATGTACAGAGATGAATATGCACAGCTCACTGAGGACCATTGATGACGCCGGTTATACTGTGACTTCAGGCCGATGAGGTTGGTTTGGAAAAGGGAGAAAACATTGCAAAATGTGTGTGTTTGCATCAGGCTGAGCTGAGGTTACAGTTAGACAAGCTGGCATTGCAACGTAAAGACAGGGAGTTCATCCTTACCTGCTGGACATCGTTCCAGTCTGAACACAGCAAACCCTACACTGAACTTTAAGGACAGATTGCATGCTTTAGCACAGGACCAGTAACAGTAAGCAGCTTCCAAAAAAACAACACAAATGACTAATGCCTAGTGCGTGGGCTAAATAAGTAAACAAACAGGTGGGTTGAGAGCAGCACAAATTATTGTTGGCTACTGCTCCATCCTAAGGCAAAGTGTCAGTTTTATCTTGATGTTACGCAACTATCGACCAGAACGCTTCTTTATAAAAAGCTAAATTAGTCCGTTTTCAGTCGATGCTGCAAAAACAAGCACAGTCTCAGGTGGGTTAATCAATAAGGGGCCAGAGCACAGAAGCTGCAGGCACACATTCACCGACATGCTGCAACCACAGTGCAAAAAAACAACTGGCTTCAAAGTATCTGAAAGCCAGTTCCACAGGGGTGAAACGCTTCATATTAGCCCTAAAACCACCAGCCAACAGCTCTGTGAGACAAACCCCAGTTAAAATCCTGATTATTTCCATTGTCATGGTGTCAAACCCTGTTTAGAGTTTTTCTGAGCAGCAGTTCCAACCAATTTATATTCAGTACCTCTTTATATAGTAGTTTGCAAATAAGGTAGTTGAGTCTCACATCACAGGCTTTACAGCTATTTTCCCCATGATGACACTTATTGTTTCTGACTGTACGGTGGAGACGGTGCAGCAGCAACAGTGGGAACGGTGCACGAGGCCCTTAAAAGAAGCAGCGCCCCTGCCAGACTTTGGTATGTATTACGTTAATTTATGACGACGTGCACAGACAACGCATCAAATTGAGGTTGGCTGCGTGTAATCACCGTGTTGTGTGTCTGACTGTGTAGATAACAGCAAGCATACTCCCAACCTTATGTGAAAGTAGCCTCAGTAATGTTAAACCATTTATTGTTAGAATGGAACCAAGGTTGGTGCTGATGATATCCATCACAAACAAGACAACACTCACTGGCCACTTTATTATGTACACTTAGAAAAACGTATGATTCCACCACCTGCTGTGACTTCAGTGATTTATCACCTTTCAGACAGTTCTCAGTTAAAAACTGAGAAATGATTTTGTAAAAGTAGAATTCACAGCAGAGCTGCACTGGATTTTACAGTCATACCTAATAAAGTAGCAAGTGAGTGTATGTTTCAGCTGCCCTTACTAAAACGTAGTATACTTAAAGTTTATTTTATTAAATATACTAGTATGGTAAGTATACTTCTATGTACTTCCATGTACTAGTATACAATTTTAATACTTCTTGGGACTAAATTGACCCACTATTTAGTTTACCTCTGATAAGTATAGTAAACTTTCAGTATACTTTTTAGTTTAAAAGAAGTATATTGATAGTATACATAAATATACTTCTTTTTTAACCAACATCACTGTGCACTGCAGCTGTGTGGGGAAACTATTCCATCGCTTTAATGTGTTTGGCTGCACTGTAAAGAGAAACTACACTGTGTAGATCATCAGCTCTGGGACAAGACAGGACAGTTATCAGCACTGTAGTATTAAACAGTTACACAGTAACTGTGGATCTCAGGAAATGTCAGTGAACCAACCTGATGTTCCAGGTCTCGGCAGCGCTGGCTCAGTTCCCTCCTCTCATCTGGCTCCTCACTCAGAAAATAATACTTCCTGGACTGTAAGCACACAATCAGTGAAATGGTGACAGGAAAACACAAAAGAAGGACGAACAGATGTGTTGAGTGGATGCCAGCAGACTGAGAGAGGGGAGTGGAAGTCTTACCTGGTAGTCAAAGTCTCCATAGGTCTCTGGGCTTCCTGGTTCAGATGAAGGCTCTTTGGATAAGAGCTAAGACAAAGCAGAGCACAGAACCCACATTACACCAATGTTCACGTCTCAGACTTCACTTAGTTTACTTCGTTCTCTGATTATCTATTTCATGCCAGACTATGAACAACCTGGTTTCTCTGCCATGTTTACATGTAACTAGGTATCTAATCAGCTTTAAGTAAGTGAAAAAAAAAAGTCTACAGATAAAATGTAGCTGAGCTGAGTGTCTGGATGAAGGCAGACGTCCTAACACAAACACACACACAGTTAATGAGCCATGCTTCCGACACAATGACATTGAGGAGAAAATGACCCACTTGCTGCATGTTTATGTGGCCTTACAGTGAACAAGTTAGTGCCTTGATCACCTGTGTGACCTGATTTCTCTGAGTAACCATGTTGTTTAAACACACTGAATTAAATCTGGGAAGAGTTCTGCACTTAAAGCTCATTAAAACACCAAAATACACCAGAGAAGTTACTTTGACAATGGGACGTCCTGTAGCACCTAACTACAGCTCAGTTACAACAGGGTAGTGATGGGGTAACATTTAGGTAGAGCTGGAACCACTGATATCCCTAATACACAAACTTCTAAACTAGTTTTTGATTATTTTACCTTATTAATATGTTTATTCACGTTTTTTTTTATTCCTGCACATATTTATCACACTTTGATTTATTAAATGTTATTTTTATTTATTTTTCCCCGTATGCATTAGCCTCAAGTTGCTTTTATTGTTCATTTACACTGTCTTATTATCTGCTAGTTAACAAACATACATGGATTTATTGAAAGCAGTCATATAAAACTCGACATACAGGAAAGACACAACACACTGTTCCCAAAAAGTAGGTTTATTTCTGTACAACTCTGATAAAACCTGGCTCGTTTTCCCCCGTTCCGTGTTTTTCCAGTCGTATTCGTGCCAATGAAACATTAAACATATTCTCGAAATATTTTTGAGAATGTGTTTCTGGGACTCTGTTCAGTTTTACGCTTATCTGCATCTCTTTGATTGTGAATTAACCGTGACTAAGAACTGGGATTAATGCGAAGGAGAGAGAGCTGAGAAGATAAGCAGACAGACTCACTCACCTCCTGAATGGCTGTCATCACAACGTGCTGGACAGATTCCTCAAGTGTCATTATCTGCTGGATTTGCTCTGTGTTTGGGAGAAGACAACAGAGACTGGTGACGGTGCAGCCAAATGCAGATTAACACAAATACCCTCCTGCATCTATTTTCAGACAACCACTGCTCAACAAGCTCAGGTTCAAATAACAAATGATCTGATTAGTTTCTCTGGTAAATGTAGAGAAAAAGCATCTGGTCAGTTCCTGGAACAAGAATCGTGTGGTGTGACTCGAGTTAAGCCGGTGAGTTATTTTCACACTTGGTTGCATCTGCCTGATTCCTGAGCTTCTTCAACAGGCAGCTTTACCTTGTTTCTTCTCACAGCTCACAGCGCAGCCCAGGACCAGCTGCACCAGTTTGCCCAGTTCAGTGACATCTCCCATCTCTCCTATGAGGTTCACATCTGGCAAGTGATCATCTGATACCTGATGACCAAGCACCTGTTTGTAGAGTGTGAGGAGAGAAGGCAGAGCCACATCAGAGAACCAGAGGGGACTTCCAGCGGCCATTTAAAGCTTATTTTATGTTATTGTTATTTTATAAGGCTCCACTGATACGTAAATACTGAAACGCAAACATCCAAGTCAAACCACATGGACTTTAACCTGCAAGTCCCCTAGTACACAGTCTGTGTAATATCTGTGTGAGCCTGGGTGTGAACACAGCAGAAAATTCTCCAGGTGTTTACAGTGAGATAGTGGATGTTCACTGTCAGTATCTGCTCAGCACAACACTAATAAATACAGGAAATATTTATCATGGTTCTGCTGCTGTATCTTCTTCATGAACCTGAGGTTATAAACATTACTCATCATTTGGCTCTGCCTCAATACTGTGAGCAGAACGCAGCTGATTTCCGCGGTGAACTTTTTGTGTCACGTCTCTACACAGAGACCCTCACTCACTGAAATCAAACGGACCATTTCCCCTGATGTGAGAATGGGTGGGTGCTGCATATGTGACAGTGCAACTCTGTGTAAAGTCCGGACCGGATGGCCCGGAGTGCATGTGTGAAAGCAGCTTGGATTTTCAAGTTTAAACAGTGCAAACGCACATTCTAATGTTTCCTAATGCAACAGCTCCTCTGGCTCTGAGACTAAAAAGCTCCACTCTGTTTTGATTGGCCATCTTGTGGCAGTTCTCCTGTGGGCTGAACTGTGCTCAGCTAGTGGATGGTGTCCGTCTAGTTTTTGCAGTTTACTTACGTCGTGGTAATATTCCAGCATGCTCTTCAGAATCTTCTTCAAGTTGCTGAGCTGAAAGAACAAAACAAAACAAAAAAGTGTTCTTGACTCTAATTTTCATCAGGGAAAAAGACTGTAGGTCATTCTGTCATATCCCGCTGTTTAATAAATTACCTTGAGGCGCCAGTTGGCCCCGCTCTCCTCCTTGATCCTGCCTAGCCATGTCTCATTAAACCAAGAGGGGTCTCTGTTAACGAGAGCACAAGGGAACCTTCAGTGACAACTAGGACAACACATCTCTGGACATCAGGACTCACAGGAAGCCACAGGGCAGTGAAGCTCTGTGCTTCACTTCTGCCAAGCACATTGACATTTGAGTAAAGCAGCTCATTATAATCACATGTCAACGCATGGGAGTGAAGCTCAAAAAGCAGTTAAAGCAACCTTTACGTGATTCAAAATTTATCAGAGGGAGTATGGCTACAAGGAAAGCACACATTCTCCGCCACAAGCTACAAAGGTTATTAAGTCTGGACAGATTGGTTTGTTAAAAAAAAATGTAATACTCAAGCCTATGTTGCATAAACTCAGAGAAGATATGATGATATGATATAATGATATAATGGATGTAATGGTGTTGTGTAATTCAGAAGGCAATAAAGTGCAAATCACAAATAAGTATGAGCCATTTAACTCCTTTGAGTTCATGTTATGAACTTGAATAAAACAAACAGTCAAACTACTTCTACATGTGTGGCCTTACATTCTGTGCAGCACATGTGCAATGGCCACTCCACTTGTTAGGTCGTGCTTGCTGTTGCATGACGGCACCTGAAACGTCTGTAACTGAAGGTGGGAATTAAAAATCAATCATTAAAGAGGAAAACACACACATTTAATACATACATCAATACATTATTTTTAACTGAACCACACTTCACAACGTTGAAGAACGAGTTCCTCAACTGTGTTTAAACATAATGTGAGCAGAGATAATAGTCTACATATTTACATACAGCAGTTTTGTACCTTTTTATGGTAATTTGTGATTTTTAGCAAACCTTCGTGATGGTTTTGCATCACTAATTTATCACTTAAGATATTTTTTGTGTCTCTTTTTAATAATTTCATTTATCTTTGGGGTGATTAATTATATTAAATTCTCTTTGAAGACATGTCCATCATTTTGTAGATGCAGTGCATCTCTTTGTGGTCATGTTGTTACTGTGTCTCTGTAGAGGTTTTGTTGGTTTGTTATTCAGGTGAAGACCACACACCTGTGGACCTGTGCCTTGTGCACCAAATCTAAGATGCATCTATGCGTGGATTTTACAAAACTGCATTTGTGTTTCTCTAAACTGTACTTACTTGACAGAAGCTGAGCAGCTGGAAGGATTACAGCCCAACTCAACAAGCTAATAATGTTAGTAGTACTGTCAGTTTCGCCTCTGTGGGGACAAACAGGTGGATTTTCCCTGGACTTCAGAAATGACCGCAAACATTACTACACTCTGTTTATCTCTTCAGGGTTTGCGTCAGATAAGCTGACTGTGCAGACACAGATAACAAAACAATCCAAACCAATAGCAGCAAACTTTCAAGCCCCTTCACCTAAGTTAAGCTAGCTAGCTAGTTAGCTTAGCTTAGCTGGCTAGCGATACTTAGCTTTAACTCACACTTTTCACACCGGCTAAATGTTTATAAGTTAACCTACTCACGTCAATAAAGTAAGGTGTTTATAAATAATACGAGTCCCTCACTTACAATCGTAACGTGCTTTTACTTCTCTTTGTCACCACCTGTTAGCCGCAGGTTAACTTTAGCCCTGCTAGCTAGCTAGCTATTATGAAACTTACCCAGGTTAACAGTGAGTCACACAGCTCCGCTTTATCCAGACTCATTCTGCGGTGAAACCTCCAGGAGCCAACACACCAGCGAAACACTCTACTGTCGACACTTTTACCGAGCCCCGAACTTTGTTGCTCACTCCTGCCACTTTCCACGTCAGTCACTCTCCAGCCATGGCCTCCTGCTCCCGCTGCGCTTCGGGTTTCGGCTCCTGTTATCCTAGCGAGCTTCCGTAGCCAGGGCGTTCCCATGGAAACGGGTTGACGGGTCATGACAACAGCGCGTGGTCATAACAACAACAACAACAACTAATAATAATAATTATTATTATAATAATTATAATAATAATAGTTATACAACAATTTAACAAATAACATATTACTATTATTATATTTATTATCATTATCATTATCATTATTATTATTTACCACCACTC
>OMLM01018475.1:0-12461 GCA_900302695.1 Helostoma temminkii | reverse complement strand
TGATAGCTAAAGGCTCTGCCTCACATTCTACATTTGGAAACTCTGTTAACCACAAGTAGACCTGCACTCTGAGAGCGAAGTGTTCTGTTAGGATGATATGGTACTATGAGGTCTTTCAGATATGAAGGGGCTTGATCATTAAGTGCTTTATATGTGAGAAGAAGAATTTTTAATTCTATCCTAGATTTTACAGGGAGCCAATGGAGGGAAGCTAATGTAGGAGAAATATGATCTCTCTTACTAATTCCAGTTAGAACTCTGGCTGCAGCATTTTGGATCAGCTGGAGTCTTTTTAGGGAGCTACTGGGACATCCTATTAGAAGGATATTACAGTAGTCCAGTCTAGAAGTAACAAATGCATGGGCTAGTTTTTCAGCATCACTTTGAGACAGAACGCTTCTAATTTTAGAAATATTCCTCAGGTGGAAGAAGGCAGTTCGAGAGATTTCTTTAATATATGAGTTAAAAGAGATATCCTGGTCAAATATAACTCCAAGATTCCTCACAGTAGTGCTAGATGCCAGTGCTATGTCATCTAAAGCAAGTATATGATTAGACATTGAATCTCCGAGGTTTTTGGACCCAAATAGGGTAACCTCTGTCTTGTCTGAATTAAGAAGTAGAAAATTGTGGGACATCCAGGCCTTTATGTCTTTTAAACATTCTTGAAGTTTGACTAATTGAGTTGTTTCATTTGGTTTAATGGCTCAATATAGCTGAGTGTCATCTGCATAACAATGGAAGTTTATAGAGTGTTTCCTAATAATACTGCCTAGAGAAGACATGTATAAAGTGAAACACAGAACCCTGTGGAACTCTGTAACTAACTTTTGTCTGCATGAAAGACTCATCATTAACATGAACAAATTGGAACCTGTCTGACAGATACGATTTAAACTAGTATCCTCTTTGAGAAACAGATGCCTCACTGCTCCTGAAATGGCTGGACTGTTAAATAAAACAAGAGAGAAACTGGATGCGCCAATATTGTGCAAGGCTCTGGCCAGGTGGTCTCATGGATAGAGATGGTAAAAAAAAACCTTAATACTGTTGGCAAATCAGAAGAAAATGATGCAGTGGACCTTCACAACAACATGCACAAACGGTGGAATTTAGATCGCTAAAACCAAGTCTTATGGAAGGAAATGTCCACATTTCAGGCATTTGGATCCGAGAAAAGAGCATATACAGAACTCAGATGCAGAGCTCTTGAAATGAATGCCTAACATGAACAATTAAGCACAGATGGAAATACTTTGGCAATAAGAGTGGGTGATTATCATTGTGTGCAAATCAACATGAAAGACTGTACACAGCAACCTCCAGAGACAGGCTGCCACTAGACCAAATCAGGACAAAGTGGAAGGCAAGTGCCAAGTGCAAGAAGTTTAACACCTACTAGTGTCCTCCTTGAGAAACTGATGCTTCACAGCTCCACAGTCCTTGGCTGGACTGTTGAACAATGCCCATTCAAGGTGGGTTTACAACACCAACATGCCACCTTACTGTTCTGTATAAAATGTGTACTAGTTTGGGGGGTCCATGCTGACCCTCCTTTAAGCCACCTCGAGAGGTAATGTAAAAGGTGAGCTGAGTTTTCCCGATTTACTATGTAAAAGACCAAAGGCTGTGTTAGGTGTTGTGGGAAATTGTGGGAGAAAGTCAAGTACAGTTGTCACAGGTTGTATTCAGTATGTTAATGATTAAAGTTACATACTTTGTGGTTTTGATGTGTAACACTTTTTAAAACATCCCTGGGGAAGAAGCTATCATTCAGTCTGGAGGTTTAAGTTTTTATGGACCTGTACCTCCTTCCTGAGGGCAGTGGCACAAAGAGTATGTTACCCGGGTGGTTTGGGTCTGTAGCTATGCTGAAGGTTCTTTTCTGGATACGTCCAGCATGTCCTGTGCTGGTTCTTCCTGTCCTGTGTTGTGCAGCTGCCATACCAGGCTACCATACTGAGACTGAGAATACCCTCTATGGTGGCCCTGTCAAAGTTTGTCAGCAGCTGAGAGTAAAGCCCAGCTCATCTGAGGGAGAAAGGCTCTGCTGGGCCTTCTTTACCAGGTGAGAGGTGTTTAGTGTCCATGTGAGGTCAGCGGTCATGTGGATGCCCAGAAACTTTATGTTCTCAACTTGCTCTACCTATGCCCCATGTATAAGGAGGGGGATATGAGCAGTCTTCCTGGATCTCCTGTAGTCCACAATGACCTCCTTGGTCTTACTGGTGTTCAGGACCAGTCCAAATGACAGATGGCTGCCTATTCTGACCATCCGTGAAGAGAGTCCCAAGTTGTGAAGCTTCCAAACCAGTTTGTTAGGAATTACTTACTTAATTATTAATTATTGAATACAGAGCTGAAATCAATGAATAGCATCCTATCATATGTGTTTGGATGCCCTAGGTGGGACAGGGCTTAGTGGAGTGGAGTGTAGTGGAGACTGCATCTCCGGTGAATCTTTTCCTGTAGGTGAACTGATGGCTGTCCAGACCAACAGGAACCTTGGTGATGATGTGCTTCAGGATGAGCCTCATGAAGCACTTAATGATTACTGGGGTCAGTGCCACAGATTGGTAGTCATTAACGCAGATGACAGCTGATTTCTTATACACAGGAACCATCCAGAACAATAATGGATGATTTTACATAGACAGGGGCTGTGGCATGGAGTAAGGACAGATTGAAGATATCGAGGAAGACCTCTGCTAATTGGTCTGCGCACTATTTATTCTTCTCAGTGCAGATTTTACCTGGTGTCACAGGAGGAGGTGCTGCTGCTTCAGCTGGGGGAGGTGAGACACCTCTCTGCTGCCTGGTGTGTCAAAGCGTGCAAATTTGTTGCAGCAGTAAAAAAAAGTTGTGTAGTGTACATTATTTTTATAGTAGAATCATTAAGTAGGATAAAACTAATTATCTCAAGTTTCAAACTGCAACACTTAGCTAACGGTTATCTATCTAGCTTGTTTACTTGCCAGTAATAAACACTAGCTAATTGTTTATAGGCATCTAAAAGTTGGATGGTGGTGTTATTTAAACACATTTTGGTTGCACTCAATCAATCCTTCATTGTTTAACCTTCACAGTTTGTAACATAAAGGTAAAAAAAGTGTTTTTTCTGCACTGCCGTTTACAGTGTCAGTATGGTTCAAGGAAAAGCATTAAAAAGAGTTTAACAGTTCAACTGCCCTTACTCATTTCTAAACATTCATCCATCCATTTTCTATACTGCTTAGTCCCCACAGGGGTCACAGGTGTGCTGGAGCCTATCCCAGCTATCATGGGGCAAGAGGTGGGGTACACCCTGGACAGGTCACCAGTCTATCGCAGGGCCACATATAGACAAACAACCATTCACAATCTCACTCACACCTACAGGCAATTTAGAGTTCCCAGTCCAAAGACATGCAGTTCGGTTAACTGGGAACTCTAAATTGCCTGTAGGTGTGAGTGAGATTGTGAATGGTTGTTTGTCTATATGTGGCCCTGCGATAGACTGGTGACCTGTCCAGGGTGTATCCCACCTCTTGCCCCATGACAGCTGGGATAGGATCTTTAGTCCTGTAGTCCACAATGAGGAAGCCGGAGTGCCTGGAGAGAACCCACGCAGAACATGCAAACTCCACACAGAAAGACCCTGGCCGACCCCAAAAATCAAACCCAGGACCTTCTTGCTGTGAGGCGACAGTGCTAACCACTGCACCACCTTTTCTAAACATTCTCTATTATTAATCCTTCTAAGGTTTACTGACACCTTCACTCTAGGTTCCTCTCCAACACCTGCACGACACAGTATCATAACAATTTGCCTTGTTCAGTTCCTTTTTCTGCTTTTATTGAAGCTAGAAGCTTCAGGACATGAATTGGGCTGTTCCTGCCTGCGACAGCTTCTCATCCTCAGTGTTTTTCCTCTTCCCTCTATTACTTTATGAGGAATCAGTGTTAGCTGTCTTCAGCCACATATACAGTGCATTACTGCTGTCCTTAGTATCCTGCTTCAACTTACACTGCACTATGTGGCCTTGGCTATTCTCTTCCAACTTTTATGGCCTCACATCAAAGCACCATTCTACAGCCTTGCCAGAGAGAGCCACATAACTCAAAATTTGCACTCTGCCACAGGAGTGTAAATTCTTTATGGAGAGAAAACCAAAACAAACCTATTTGACTTTTTAACACAGCAGGTTATGGAGCTAATGTACCAAAACTATTAGATAATTTTGGTGCAGAAATGGGAACGGACTTCTAACTTCTCTATACTATCTGTGATTTCTCCTACCTACAGCATAGGAACAGACGTTTTGAATTTGCAGGAATGCTTATAGGAGGCCAAGGAATTTTCTGGCAATACTGTTTTATTCTCAGGCTTAACTTTGATGTGGATGGATGTAGTCTCCTTTCTCTTACTGAGAAAATTAGAAGCATACAGCACAAAGGTCAACAGGGACAGCATACAATACAGTGTGGTTTCATTTTACAAAAGTGGCCCAATGAAACTGCTCAATCTGTCCCAAAAGCATGATTGAGAAGTAAATTATCCTGTTTATGGCCTTGTTTTAGCCATAACTAATCCCTTACGGGCTCTCAAACGTCCATTCTCAGTAATTTCTATGCCCCATCAGATGTCTCTGTGGAAGTTCCTAGTTCATAGTTCAGGTTATGTAAGGCTCAAGTTAAGTAGGACCTATATAGCAATGCTCAAGACAAACAGCTAGGGTGGGACATGAAGACTGGAGCAAGGCCTCTAGGGAGGAAGCTGACATCTGTAGATAAGAAATTAGTGTTAGTATTTGGTACAAGCCAGGAGAAAGTAGGCAAGTACTGTTTTGAAAGTGTTTACCCTTTACTGTAAGTAGATGTGTTCAGCAAACTCTTGTTTGCAGGTCGTGAACTTGATAAATGGTGAGTAGAGGCTGGAGGAGCTGGAGGGAGGTAGTCAAAATGGCAGAACGACAAGATGGTGGCACCCAGTGCTGGCATCTGCTGCGTGTCCTATGCAAGAATGACAGGGAGACAGCAGGGAAACTTCAGTCTGCTAAAGTATCCAACCCTCTAGCATCCTGTTAGTGACTGATTTATTATTATTTAACACTACTGCACATTAGCTCCAGCCAGAACCATGTGAACTTTGTCATAGTATTAGCATTGCGCAAAACTTAGATCGTCAACCAATTTACCGCAAGTACTGCTTTAACATTTAAATGAGTTAAAGTAATAAAGCTGAACATCACACACCTAGCTAGCTATGCAGCTATGCTACTAACGTGAACCAAGACTGTGAACAAACTCATACATTCATTTAAGCATGTTCTCTTTTCAAGACCAAATCACTACAGTAAGTGTGATCACATGTGAACATAAAGCCTCTTCTTATGCATTTTACACATTTCTACAAAGCTGTGAATCAGCCTGTCGTCATGGGACATGCTGCTAAAGACATTTCAGCTGCAGCTCAGACTGTGCGGTTTCAAATCGCGTAAAAGTAATCTGCACTCGATTGCTCTTCCTTAGTGACCCGGATGTGCGTCTTGGCGAACTGAATCTGAATTACAAGGTTTGAATCTGAAATGCGAGAACTGAATTTGCAAGGTCAAAGAAAGTTGAATCTTCAGTGAGGATAAATACAGTTTCAGAGCAGATTATTTAAATTTCAAAATGTTACATTTAGATTCTGTTTACTAATGCAATTATTCAAGTCGAGCAATTCAAATTCAGTTTTACATTTCAAATTCAATTCTATAATTTTCAAATTCAAATTATCTATTCAGATTCAGTTTACTAATGCAATTATTCAAGTCAAGCAATTCAAATTCAGTTCTACATTTCAAATTCAATCCTAAATTATTCAAATTCATATTTCTGCCCATAGACAGCAAGCAGCACAGATAAAGTAGCACAAGCACACACTTAGTGCACAGAAATTTCCAGGCAACTAAAGTTAACAATCAACAATCCAGAATTTCAAGTTTCAACAACAGTCCAAATTTTGTAGTGAGCCTTTTTCACATATATTTTCATCACACAGGAAAAAAGTGGAACTTCATGGTCTTGGGCAGTTTTTTTGTATAGGCAATCATACCAAACTGTCAACCAGTCACTGTACCCACTGTTGTTAGCCAAGATGCTTTCCAGAACACAATTGTCTTTGAAACTTGTCTTTAAGTCATTTTAAGGATATATCAGCAACATCAGTTAAAGTGAGGTTAATATTAGTCAGACAAAGAACTTTGCTGGATATTGATTTCTGCATTTCATATAAACAAGAATATAAGGACTGGAACACCTTGGTAGCTAAAAGATTAAGGCATGTCACATAACCGCAGTGTATCGGGTTCAAAGTCTGTCTGGGGACATTTGCTGCATGTTTTAGCCTTTCTCATCTCCCATGTTTTTTGTGTACGTCTTCAGAATCTGTCAAATATAGAAAAAAATGCCAACTTCAATAAAGCAGCAATTGCTGGTTTGATTATTACGTGTGCTTGTGTGAGGGTTTTTAATCTCTTTTGTACGGATTGCACAAGACAAAAATGTGATAGCAATGGTGAGATATAGACTGATTTTTGTCAAAGAAGACTCTCTCATCAAATTATAATGATGTCTTTTGTGACCAATGTATTAGGGTGTTTTTGTCTCTAACAGAATACTATTGAGATAATATTGCATGTACTTTTGGAGTAGGAGAGTTGTTACCTGGAGTGGAGATGGCCTGCTGAATAAAGCAAGACATGACAAAAAAGGGAGATTTGTGGTGGCAGCACCAAGTCTCTGAAGGCAACCACGCTACATCCTGAACTGTCTTTGAAACATTTATGGGTGTTTAACATTTAACTTTAAAAAAACAGGGAACTTTCATTGATAACCATTAATCCATCTGAAACAGATTACAGAAATCTAGCATACTTATTTCCATTTATATAAAATTATATATGACTTACATAAAATTGTATTATATGGCCTTCACCTTGACACAGCGCTGAAATTCTGCCACAACTACTCAAAAAAAAAAAAAAAAAAAAAAAGAGATTAAACTCAAAAAAGAAACATGACAACAGAAGAACCCATACTGGAGATTCAAACTCAGTGAACTATTAAGGTCATACAGATGTGTCATATGACAGGAAAAGGAGTTTTTTTGTGTCAGACTTATACAGTTTTTATGGGGGGGAAAAGGATAATGGAAAAGTAAAGACTACAGTCCATGCTGTTTTCACTGGTTTTAATGCTGTCTGTAACCTCAAGATCATTAAAACAAAGAAAATGAATGGGCACACGGGGTTCTATTTTTGGCTGTAAAACATCAATGGGCAGACAGCAATGAGACCCAGCCTACTATATACACTCACTCACTCACTCACTATACATATATAGTGAAATAGATGTATACACTCATCTTTTCATTCATTTGTTTAACTGTTTACCTCTATGAACTGAAAAAGTTTGAATGATTCAGTGTCAAAGCACTCCCAAGCACTTTTTCATATTCCACAACTAACTAGCTTAACTGCCTGACGCACCTTAACAGCCTCTCAACGGCTGTCTGTTTTTTTTGAGAAATTCAAGTGTTGGTGGTCTTACAGTGGTTACGCATGCAGTTCCAGAAGTTAAAATATCTTAAATCTGTTAATTTCCAATAAACCAATAATCTGAGTTTATATTTGGCTCCAGGCTCAGGGAGGGCGGACGCAAATAAGGGAGAGAGAAGACACAACTAAGAGAGAGAAGACACAAAGTTAATAACATGCAATGATGGTGTATGAGTAGATGGAGAAAAGAAGAGGAGCTTAGTGTGTCAAATGAGATCCCTCAGCAGTCTAAATCTATAGCAGTATATCTAAGAGATGATTCAAAGTCACCTGAGCCAGCTCTATCTAGCTTTATCAAAAAGGAAAGTTTTAAGCCTAATCTTAAAAGTAGAGAGGGTGTCTGCTTCCTGAACCTGAATTCGGAGCTGGTTCCACAGGAGAGGAGCTTGATGGGCAAAGGCTCTGCCTCCCATTCTACATCAAACCTTGCTGTCAGAGTGCAGGTCTACTTGTGGTTTGCAAAGTGATCTGCGGAGATGATATGGTACTATGAGGTCTTTCAGATATGAAGGGGCTTGATCATTAAGTGCTCTATATGTGAGGAGTAGGATTTTAAATTCCATCCCAGTTTTTACAGGGAGCCAATAGAGGGAAGCTAATGTAGGAGAAATATGATCTCTCTTACTAATTCCAGTCAGAACTCTGGCTGCAGATGCATTTTGCATCAGCTGGAGGCTTTTTAAGGAGTCACTAGAACATCTTATTTGTAAGGAATTACAGTAGTTTCTACAGTAGTCCATCCATTCCAGCAGCAGGGATGAGCTGATAATTCTTTTCTCTAATGGTGATGATTTTATTATTATTAGCCCTGTAAAGAAATTCATAAAGTAATTGCTACCAAGAGTTAAGGGAATACTGGGCTCAACAGAGCTATGACCCTTTGTCAGCCTGGCTACAGTGCTGAAAAGAAACGTAGGGTTATTTTTATTTTCCTCTATTAATGATGAATAATATGTAGATGTTGCCTTACAGAGGGCTTTTAAAAAATAAATAAATATTAAACTGTCTTTCCAGACAAATAAAGATTCATCTCAATTGATGGAACGCCATCCCCTTTCCAGCTTTCAAAATGTCTGCTTTAAGATACAGATTTGTGAATTATAACATGGAGCTAACGTCCTCTGATTCACTTCCTTCTTTTTCAGAGGGGCAACATTATCAAGTACTGTATGCAGTGAAGCTGCAGCATTATCAACAAGATAATCTACTTGTACTGGACTAAAGTTCAGAAAGCTGCTCTTCTCTGTGTTGGTACATAGTACAAGTAATAGATGATGGAATCGTTTCCTTAAATTTGGATAAACCGATTTTTCACATTTTTCTTTCTTTCAGATTGTTTTTGCCTCACAAAAGAGAAACTGGTGTGCATAAACACAGTGTATAGGAGACATAGGTCAGCTTTCTTCACAGGCAGAATTACCAGGAAAAAAAAAACTAAGGTTGGCAAATTGGAAGAAAAGTTTGTCGTGGGCCAATATGTACAAATATACAAACAGTAGACTTTAGATGAGTGGTGTTATACTTTTCATGTGGTCTGTCTCTTTTTTGAGTTTTGTGAATCAGAAGTAGAATAAAGCAGACATTTCCAGAGTCTCCTGATATCGTCAAGACTTTCTACTGAACACATCCCAGACCAGTGGGCCATCTCCAGTGCTAGTCAAGTCACTTTATTTATGTAGCCAGACCAGCAAGACCAAAATTAATGAGGGAGAGAGTTTCTGAACTAGCTTGAGTTTGTTGCTACACCAGTGTCCTGGCAGCCTCATCAACTTGTGATCTCTTAAAGGGTGATTGTGCAATTACCACATCAAATTAACTTTACATCAACTTTACTTTTTTTTAATGGGACATTAAAAAGCAACCAAAGTTGACCAAAATGCTCAACAATTTTTTAAACACTTAGCAACATTGAATTAAACAAATTTCCTTACATTTACCACCACTGTGCAGGAGGAAGGGCCAGACTCACTCTGCAGGCACACCTTGAAGTTGATAGGGCATGTCCCAAATAGATTGGGACAAATTGAATTAGCACGTTAGTTAATTCCACAAATCAACTGGGTAAGTCACAGTATACGGTATTCTTTAATTTAACTTCAGTGCAACACTACTATTAAAGCAGAGCAGGGCCAACAATAGTGCTCTTCTGTCTTGTTAGGGTATACAGCCACTGTGTATGTAATTAGCCTGGAATAGGAAATAGATAATATGATATGAAACTACATACAAGGTAAACATCATCATCATTATCATCATCATCTTCTACCGCTTATCCTGGACCGGGTTGCGGCAGCCTAAGCAGAAATGCTAAGACTCTCTCCTTAGACACCCCCTCCAGCTCTTCTGGCAGACTACTACTAGGGGGTCCCAGGCCAGCCAAGATACATAGTCACTCCAACGTGTCCTAGGTCTTCCCCAGAGCCTAATCCTGGTGGGACATGTGGCATCTGAAACAGATGCCCAAGCCATCTCAGCTGGCCCCTCTCTATGTGGTGGATCAGCTGCTCTACTCTGAGCTCCTCCAGCGTGACTGAGCTCTAAGGGTGTGCCCAGCCACCCTGTGGAGGAAACTCATTTTGGCCACTGACAGGTAAAATGAGAGCTTCTCCTTTTTCACCACTACAGACCTGTACACCAACCGAAATGCTCCTGTAGATGCACCAACCCGTCTGTCAATCTCATGCTCTGTTTTTCCCTCACTCGTGAACAAGACCCTAAGATACTTAAACTCCTCCACTTGAGGCAGGCTACACATTTTTCCAGTCGAGAACCATGGCCTCAGACTCGGAGGTGTTGATTCTTATCCAAGCCGCTTCGTACTTGGCTTCATCAACCCAGGGCCAGCAGGCACTGGGGTGGTTTTCAGCCAACAGGACAACATCATCTGCAAAAAGCAGGGATGAGAGAGGGATGGTTTTCAGTAGGGTTTCTAGATCACTGTCTTCCTTGTTGCTTTAGGGTTATTCTTGCACCATTTTTCCTGTTCACTGTCTCCTTTTTTTGTTAGTAGGGGTTTTTGTCTGAGATAGATCTTGTGTTTTTTCTTTGTTTTTAGTTTATTCTCCTTGGTTTCCTGTCACCTTTGTAAATTAGTTCAGCCTTATATGTTGTTTAGTTTGTTGCTTGTTTTTCCTCCGTGAGGAGTGATTTTCTGTTTTTGTTCAGTGTTCACGTTTATTAATTAAAGTTTCATTTACTATTCTCTTCTTCCAGTCTGTTTGTGTGCACTTTGGGTCCACCACCTTGTCTAGGCCCGACAGTAGGATCTGACAAACGAGGACCCAGCACACAAACTTGTGCTGAGGGAGTATAGAAATATGAAGAGTGGGTTAGACTATTTGCTAGCTAGCTTTGAGTCAGCCGATTCAGAGGAATTTTTGGACAGAATTCTCACAATTTCTTAGTTTCCGAGCTGCACTTTTTTAGAGAGTGTCTTTTGTTTAGAGAGCTCAAAGATCCTGTGATGGGAAAGCTAAAGGCTGCCAGAAGTAGCCACCCCATGTGGTAGGCTACTGCTCTAGTCCCCTTGGCCTGCCACAAATGCAAGTCCCTGACCTAGAGTGGGACAACGGGTTCGTCGCCCCTACCTCTGTTCCTGCCTCTAGGCAGCTTGACGGTGAGGTTGTCGCCGCACCTTATACTCCTGTTTCTGACCCCTGGGGGGCATCACCTGGGGTGCCACTGCTACTGCAGTTCCTGCCTGCCCTCAGAGGGGCATTTGTCTGAGCCGACAGCCATCTGCCCAGATGCACCTCTGTTGCTGGCCTGCTCTTCAACCTCGCCACGATCGATGGCCATCAGTCTGGCCTTCAGTCTGGCCCCCGGAGAAGTTCCACCAGCTGTGAGCTTGGTCTTCAGTCCGGTCCCCATAAAAGCATCGTTGGCATACTGCCCGACCCCCAGAGGGGTCTCGACATCACTGCCGGCGCACTGCCTGGTCTACCGCCTGGTTTCTTGGCAGACTTCCGGAGGGGTCCCACCGCCGGCAACCTACCTGGTCCTCTACCTGTTTCCCTGTTCGACCCCCAGTGAGTCCTACACTTCCCTTTCGTTGCCTTGCCTGGTCTTCTACCTGGTCTCCTGCCCGGCCCCCAGGGGCCCCCCTCATTCCTGGGAATGAGCTTCAGATACTATATATTCACCAGAATGATATAAATTATCACATACCTGAACATTAACACTATCATGGAGAATTTATTGGAGTATTAGTTTTACTTACTTGAAAATGATAACATTCTGCATTTAATGATGTACAGTAAAACAGTGTTGTTTGATATTTCTGTTGATTTGGCTGGTTGCTGCTCCTCCTACGGTAGGCGTATCACTTCCTGTTTCTATTGTTTGCTGCTCTGTGTGCTGTCGCTTCGACGTTTGCAAAGCTGTTAACTATAAACTCTTCCTACACTAGAAATTGATTAACAGTAACTGACTAAACAATCGTAATAAACGCTTGTATCTTTCAAGCACCTGTTAAACGTTTCTAAATTTAGTTTACTTTGTTTTCCCGATCCACTAGCTTAGCATTTAGCTTTATTATTAGCCATGGCCTCTCTGTCTCCCTCCGCTTCTCCTGCTCTGACCTGCTCAGTGTGTCTTATGTTTAGCTTCTCCTCTGCCTCCTTCAGTGATAATGATATGTGTAATAAGTGTAAGTTATTCGCAGCTCTGGAGGCGAGGTTGACCGAATTAGAAAGTCGGCTTCGCACTATGGAGAATAAACCAGTTACTCAGGCCCCGGTAGTCAGTGCGAAGCCAGCTAGCTTAGCTCCCCGTAAGGCTAGCTCTCCCCCAGCAGCTCCCGAGCAGATGGGATCTCAGGCCGGCTGGGTGACGGTCCGAAGGAGGCATAACAAGCCTTCGCCCAAGGTTCACCACCAG
>OMLM01018473.1:0-11035 GCA_900302695.1 Helostoma temminkii | reverse complement strand
ACATGCACATGAACTTTAATGACATCCCATTCTTAATTTGTAGAGTGTAATTTTGCAGCTATAACAGCTTCAACACTTCTGGGAAGGCTTTCCACAAGGTTTAGGAGTGTGTTCATAGGAATTTTGACCTTTCTTCTAGAAGCCCATTTGTGAGGTCACACACTGATGTTGGATGAGAAGACCTGGCTCACAGTCTCCGCTTTAATTCATCCCAAAAGTGTTATGTCAGGTGGATGTCAGGACTCTGTGCAAGCTAGTCAAGTTCCTACACACCAAACTAGCTCATCTATGTCTTTATGGACCTTGATTTATGTGCTGAATTCAATAATTTTTTTGGTGTGTTCCAAAAGTTTATACGTTAATATAGTGTAGCTTCAATACTACAACCTTTCTTCAACCGATATTGAGTGCAACACTCCCTCTGGTGTTATATTACTGAAGTATTTGAGCTAATAATAATCTAATAATGAAAATAACTGAGTGAGATTTTTTTTGGTACATTATCGTGAGTTAAATATCTTTACTATATAGAGAGATATAAAGATAAACATGAACCTCTTGTTTCTTGGTCTCCAGCTCCTTTAGCAGCTTCTGTCTCTGATCCTCACTCCTCTGTTTCTCCTCTTTGAGCTTCTGAACTTCAGTCATTAGTTGATTCACCTGAGAGCAGAGAGAAGACACAGAGAAGATGAGAGACCTTTTTACTGAGGTAGCTAAAACAAACACTAACAGGTTTAACAGCTCCTTTGTACAAATTTTCTGAAACATTTCCGCTTGGATGAGAGAAGAATATCTCCAACACAACCTCTCCAATACAAAACTTTTCCAGCCAAACCTTCTCTACTTCTCTTCACAACACAACATCAGCAACAACTTAGGATCTTCACATATAGTTCTCACAAGGTCTGCCAGAAACTTGGGTGTCATCACTTATGAATAATTAAGCTATTCTGATCACATCTTCTCCATCTCTCATCATACAGATACACCCTCTACAGGATCAGAAAAATCAGACCCTACCTTTCAGAACATCCTATCCAACTCCTAGTACAAGTGCTAGTCATGTTGTGGCTGACTGCTGCAAAACCTTACTAACAGGACTCCCAAGGTAATCAAGCCTCTACAGATGATCCAAAATGCAGCAGCACATGTCACTTTTGATCAGCCAAAATTGTCACATGTAACTTTATTGCTAATCTCACTACACTGGCTTCCAGTGGCTGCCTGCATCAGATTCAAAGCTCTGTCTACAGGGTAATCAACTAGACAGCACGTTCCTGCCTTTACACTGTCATCAAGGTCTACAATCCCACTCACTCACTGTCCTCAACCAACAAATGCCGCTTGGTTGTCCCAGTACCAAAATGCAACAGATCCAAGACAAAGCTCTTTTCCCACAATGGTAGAATGTTTTACCAAAGTCTGCACATTTAGCTTCCTCATTCACAGTATTTAAAATATTGTTGACAACAGATCTTTTCCGCAGCTTTCTATGCTCCTATGCTGTAAGTGTGTGTGTGAGTGTATGTGTGTGTAAGTAACATCCCAACAACAACAACCACCTTAAATTAAAACCAAAATAAATGTGACTTTTGCACGTTCTCTCTGTGTTTGCGTGGGTTAACTCCAGCTTCCTCCCACAGTCCAAAGACATGCAGTCAGGTAAACGGGAAACTCTAAATTATCCATAGGTGTGAGTGAGAGTGTGAATGGTTGTTTGTCCATATGTGGCCCCGCAATAAACTGGTGTACCCTGCCTCTGGCCCTTATGATGGCTGGGATAGGCTCCAACACACCCATGATCCCTAAGAGGACTAAGTGGTTCCAAAAATGAATGGATGGGTGTTTTCTTCAGTTTTGTTTCAGTCATGTTCACTTAAACATAATAATAATAATAATAATAATAAAAGTTTGATTTATGGAACATTTTCTGGGGGCCATTTTTTACTACGGCAAGTAAATATGCCGTTACAGCAGTTAAGGTGTGAGGAAATAAAGGTATATAAAATAACTTCAGTGTCGTTAAAAGATAAAATTGAGTGGATATTGAAACTATTTCTAAGGTGATAAATACATGTCTGCACATACTTTGTGACATGTTGCTCAAAACTTACATTAATGTCAAACCAGATGCCAAGATTCTTTGTATCAGGCTTAATATTGCCTGAGAGCGGACCAGTGTATAGACAGAATTTATTTGACAACTGTTGGAAGCCAATAACAAAAGTCTCCATTTGGCTAATTTTGAATTGTAAAAGATTTTGAGCCACCAACTATTGATTTCACCTAGACAAGCTTGAAAATAATTCAGTTTGCCACAGTCTCAGACTCTAATGGGCAGGTACAGCTGTGTGTCATTACGTAGCAATTAAAAGAAACACAGTGAAAGAATAAAAATGCCCCAAGACTGACCCTTGTGGGACACCATACTTACAGGGGAAGAGATGATGTGTAACTATTGATGGAACCACAGAATTTTCTAGCAGACAGGTATGAGAACCATTAAACGTACGTAACCTGTTATTTCAGTCCAGTGCCTTTGTCTGATACAGTAGAGTATGGCATTTTATTGGACAAAGACAGCACTGAGATCTAGAATGACAAGAACTAGACACACTCCAGCATCAGAAGCAAGTAGGAAGTCTTTAGTTACTTTAAGAAGAGCAGTCTCTGAGCTGTAATGCTTACGAAAACCAGACTGGAATTTATCCAAAATGTTATAGTTTTCTACTTTAAAAAGCAAGTGTTTGGACCCTTTTTTTAATCTTAGATATATGGGGAGTTTGGAGAAGGATCCATATTTTACAAGAGTAGTATGTGTATGTGATCTTCTTAGTTTTTTTACAGAGGTTGAAGGCAAACAACTGTGAAATGCTCTGGGAAATATCCAGTAGACGTGTTCAAAATCAGCAAACAATCAGCAGCTAATCTGTGAAATGTGACAAATAACGTAGCTGGTATAACGTCAACTGGACTGAAACACAGTTTCATATGTGATACAATTTGTATTAGTTCAGGAAAGGACAGGAAACTAACTGACGTGTTTTACTTAGATGAGTGGTGAACATTAAGTAGGTTAAGCCCTGAAACAATGGAATAGATAAAAAGAGGTGCAAGTGTCAGTTGAAGTTTGTCATCAGACAAGGGTTGCTGCACAGCAGAACTGATATCTGGATTCCTTTTGCATCTTCTCATTGTATCACACATGGTGTTTTGTTTTAGCCACTGCAATAATTGTGATAATTCATATCTCTGTCTTAGGACAAACCAGAGCAAAACCCCACAAAAAGCTAATGAGTCCTGTAGTCTGTCAGTATCGATATTTATTTTTAGCTTCTTTAAAGTTCACATCTATCTCTCTCTTGCCGATCATATCCCCCCTACAGATGAGAATAAGGCCTCATACCAAACTGTTTACACCATTGCAACCACAAGTGAGTCATCACAAGCTCTATGACACATCACATAACGTTAATTAATATTATTATTATTAGTAGTAGTAGTGGTAGAATCTGCAACATTTCACTTAGTTTTTTATGAAAATGTTTCAACAATGCTTAAACATAACTGCATCTTTGGTTGGTACATGCAACACACACTTAGTGCACAGATCAAATTCATATCTGGACTCCCTATGTCACTACTACTACTGTAACTCCTATGTCAGTAATTATCATGTGGATAGATAAAAAAATCCCACTAATCATTGCTTTTCGCAGTGATTCAAGGCTCAGTACAGCTCACAGTAAAAGTGTTGGAGAGAACAAAAAATCACAACAATCATTACATTGATTAAGTGTAGGTTTTAGACCATTTCAGTTTTTTCCATGTCTGCCATCTTCTGTACTCCTCATGACCACACCTCTTCAGTTTAAACTGTGACACACGCTCACACGTATGTACTTACATTCTTAATTCTGCAACAATCACGTACATACACATATAGATTCACACACACAGTTTATCTCCCTGCACAACCCATCAACTTCATGGTTTTCACCTGTTTCCTTCTTCCTCTCTCTGGTTTCATTATTCTTTTTTTTATGGTCATCTTCCTGTTTTCTCTCTCTCCCTGCTCACTCTTCTGTTAATCACCCAGATCTGTCACACATATATTGCACATATGCTACAATGCCCTCACACATTTATTGATGCTGACATGGTAACTGGAGGGGACTTTATGTAGCCAAAATGGCACGAGGTGAGTAGATATAAAGAATTAATTAATTTCTTCTTAGGCAGGTGTAATGAAGGAGAGGGAACCAAAATCTGCGATAGGCTGGCGGGTCGAACCTACGAAAAACCAGTTCAGGGATAGACTGCAGGGGATAGTCAAAACAAGTCCAGGTCCGGTACAAGACAGAGGAAGACAGAGATTGTGAGTCCAGGAGGGGAGAGGGAAGGAAATCAGGCAGAAAAAACTGTCAGACGGTAGCAAGGTTCAGGTCGAGCAAGCGTCAGAATCACAGGAGGTCAATCAGGATATCAGGCGGGATAGCTGCTGCTCTAGTACTGCTGCTCTGGGTAGGTAGTGAAACTATCTGGCAGAAAAGGTGAGACCTGCTTATAAGAGAGAACAGGTGTAAGTGATCTAGATAATTAGTGGGTAATATACAGAGAGGGGAGGTAACAGGAAACTGACTATATAATGGAGATGAGGAACAGAAAGGCAGGAGGAACCAGACACCATGACAGGAGACAGACAAACACACAAACACACACACACACACACACACACACACACACACACACACACACAAAATCGGGTTTACATCACTTCAGGGGACATTACCCTAACTTTAACCATAGCCACCATATCCTCTTAAGGCTAGCGGTATACTTGCTGTAAACCATCACATATGTTGGTTACAGCTGCATCATCTTTGCCACTGTTCACCTACTTCCTAACATAGTTTGTGTCTGTCTTGAGGGTTTAAACAAGTCAGCCACACGGGGGCAGACAAGACCTGATGCTTAGTGATTAAAAAGGAAGTCTGTTCTTCCATTGGCGTAATATCACTTCACTTAAGTTTATGGACTTATCTGGAAATGTTAAGATACTTTTATAGTAAGAGTAAAGTGGCCTCTACCTCACAGTTTAACATAAATAGTAAGCTTTTTTCAGTTTTAACTTTACAATAAAACACAGTACGCAGTACACAGCCTTAATAAAAGGGTATTTATATTGTAAATAGGATTACAGTACTGCAACTGTAGAGTAGTTCCCAGCAATGGGGTTTTAGTTTATTACTAGTCATTCATTTATAATTTCTAGATGCCAACTCAATTTATGAAGGAGTGATAATAATAAATTCTTGATCTTCTTGATCCCCTTTGGGGAAATTGTTGTTTGGAAAGCTGCATATAATGGACAGCACTATTATGGGGTTTCAGTGACCAGGAATTGAACCTGCTAGCCCTGAGGTTAAGACGACTGCCCTACCAATTGAGCCACATGCCGCCCCAATCACATTTGACTAAAAGTATAGCTGGTCAAAAAAGCCCAGCACAGCATGAAAATTACAAAACTGTAATGACTTTGTAATAGTTGACCAAAGTAGATATCACCATGGAAATACACTTGCACACAGCTTTATTTTTCAATTTATATTTACATTTATTTACCACATAAATACAAATATTACATTTACAGATAGATACAGGATAGTTATCACTAGTATCTCATTATGTTATATTATTCCAAGTTCAACCGGTTTCTTTTTGTAGGTTATTACCATGTTTGTCGCAGATGTAGATCTGAGAAACAATTACAAGAATGCCTAAAGCAAAATCTTGTGATTTTCCAAAACAGATTTACTACTACAAACTGTGTAGTGGGACACTGCCCTCGACACATAGAGACAGAATGCAATCTTGCGTTATCGTCACATTAATTCTGGGAGATGTGCACAAGCAAACCCTATGCTGGAAATTATGTTGGTGCTTAATAGATCTGCAAATGGTTAAAAACAAATACAAAGCACTAACAAAATGTAGAAAGTTTTACTGACTGTCAATGAGATTCAGAACAACTCTAGTCCAACTATACAGCTCTTAACAATGCATCTTAGAACAAACATGAATTATTTATAACAAATGTGGAACAGTAACAAAATATAATACATTTTGCTCACTGTCATCCAGAAGCAGTAGCTCTGAAAAGTACATCTCTCATATAATTCAGAGATATTGTAACACTGTATTGTGTGTGTGGATGGGCCTGCCTTTCTACACATGACGCACAGGATAAGGCATATAAAAATAAAAAAGTATTTGTGATAATTACAATATACTGTATATCTGCTTCTGTTGTTGTTCAACACTTATATCTGACTTTGTTGCAAATAAGTTCCCCACAAACTGTATTTGTGATTGTAGTTTAGTTGAATAGGAACGTAATTTTTAGGAGATTGCATTGTGTTCTTACAGCAGAAATAAACATTGCTCCACCATAGCCCTCCTCACGAAAAAGAAGAACATGGTCCGATTGGGGGACAAATGGTATCCGGCCAATACGACTCCCCCCCATGCTGATCGCCACACCCAGGTATCCTCCTGATCAAAAGAGTGCACTGTGGCTTCACACGTGACAAAAGATAATCATCTCACAAGGCTGCGGAAAAGCAGTGGGCATATAATCCCAAAAACATGTATGAAGATCTGTACTCAGGTCTTTCACACACACAAAGAATTTCTATGCCAAGTCTATAATTTCCATAGCACCATTAGCCTCTGCAGGCGGGTTTCAATCGTCTGAATCTCTTTTTTAAGCTGCTGGAATTCAACTTGTTTCTTTATAAACTGGGAGGAAAAAGAAAATGAGACAATACAAGTTACATGATTTAATCAATACATATTTATGCACTACAACAGCTACAAAGTTTATTACGTACGTCGACGATTTGCATACATTTAAATCAAAGAAGTATCCAACTGTAAAAAAAGACTTCTGGAAAAAATACAAACCTCTTCAGATTTAGTCTGCAACCCCTTCTCTGTGGACTCCAGATTTTTTTTCAATGTTTCCACTTCTTCTTCAGCTTTTGTCTTCTTTCCCTCATATGCCTCCACAGTGGATTTCTAAAGTATATTAAGATGCATGACTGAATGTATCTCTCATTGTAACCTGGACAAAGACACAAAGGGCTCTATTTTCCTGCAGGCACAATGTCCACGTTTGTTTAAACACAGTTCTTATGCAACTTTCTTTAGTGTGAGAATAGGCATGGCTTGGGCTGTGTTTCTACAGATTAGGAGGCATAGTGCAATTTGGTGCATATATTGGACCAAAATAGGGTTTGTGATAGAACCTTCTTAGACCCCATTTTATAGCTAAAACAATTTATGTGTCTTATGGTGAAGTCAATTAAAGACTGTTTTTATAACACAGCAATGAAAGTTTTGTATCTCATATCATTTGGCAAAGAGGCCATGTGTAATTTTGGCACAGCAGCTGACTCCTGACTGAATATCCATACACCGTGTGTTAAATGCTAGAGCTAAGCTAAGACAACACAAAAACCTTCAAAATGAGTAGGAACTAAAGGAACACTGCAAAAGGCAGGCATACTAATAACTGACTTAATGTTGCAACAAAACAAAACCACAGCTCAAAGCTAGAACTACGAAACTACAAAACTAAATCACAGCACAAGGCTGGAACTAAAACTGTAACAGACTAACTATAAAAGAAACAAGCTGACTACTAACTATTCTGTGAACTTACTTGGTACCGCGGTGAACAAAGTTAGAGGTCGGGGGAAAAGGTGAATGGCAGAAACAGGGAACGAACGAGGCAGACATATGACACACTAGCAACCAAAAATGGAAAAAGGACCAACTTAAGTACAAACAATGATTAACTACACACAATACAGCTGCTAAAAAACACACCTGAATTCACTGAGGCCAGCCGAGACATGCCCCCGGAAGTGAGTGAAAGAACAAAACAAAGAAAACCAAAATACAGAGGCTTCCAGGGACACTGCCTCAGCTGGTCGGAGGGAGGAACTGTAACAAACACAGTGCAGAGTCCATTTGTTTTTTCCTTGATGTCAGAATCAATTCAAGGCCTACTGACCTGACCTACTCACTCCTGGCACAGTGCATCTGAGAACAATATTCCATTTTTAATATTGGATTTATAGTGGCTGATACTCTGCAGTTAAACAGTGTATTGTATTTTGGTAATTTAGACACAAACGTTTTCATATATGCGGACAAGAAGAAGTAGAAATAAATTTTCCTAACCGATCGCCCAGTAAAACCAGTCCGAAGATATTTCAGTAGCTGCTGCACCAATATAGATATGTATATCAGCTGCCTATTAGTTATATATTAGTTTTTATTAATAATAGTAATTTTGCATCTTATGAGCAAAGTCGACATTCCTGGCACAACTTCACCTACTGTCGAGGTGCATAGATGAGAAAACAGACTGAAATGATGAAATCTCCAGCAACATTTGCAGATAGTTGAACAACTTTATTAACAGACCTACACGTTTCAGCTTGTGGGCTATTAATAAAGTTAATCAGCTATCTGCAAGTGTTGCTGAAGATTTGATCGCTTTCAGTTTGGAGCTTGTGTCATTTATTTAGATTAATTTTCTCTCCACACCTTAGCCTCTGCCTTAGTTGCTGATTTTAACGAGGATGACAGGAACTAGTTCGTTTTTTGACACCCTCTTGACTCTATATGGTCATAAAGTATTCCTTTCAGTAAGAATGTATTCTGTCTGTCCTGGTTGTGCTGTGTAATACCAATGCTGGTGGTCATGAAAATAGCTCAGATCAACTTCACCCAGATAAATTACATCTGCATTCTGAATATGCCTGGTTTCAGGAAAAGTTCGTCTTTGCTGCTCCATGTTTTTAAGTTGTTTAATTAGTTGATGATCATGTCAATAAAGACTGGACTTTGTTTTGCAGTGTTTTCTTTAATTAATTAAATAATTTAATAAAAAAATTGTCTGCTTTACATGACAAAGCTCACAATGTGTTACTGCATTTATACCAACAACACTTACCCAAGCAAACCAGCCAGGTGGTGTGGCTTTAATTGTTTCAAGCTGTGAGCAGAGAAGAAAAAATAAAAGAGCAAAGTGAGAACTATGTCAAACCATACATGTGTTTATACATCCCAGTATCTTCATATACAGTCAAATAGGGTTTTATTGTAACATCTTAATGATGTACATCATATATGCTTAGGACAGCGAAGATGATGAAGCATATACTTAATAAGTAAAGAAGGATCAATATTAATAAACAAACCTCTTTCGTCTTGTTTTCCAACTTGTTCTTCAGAGTTGGCAGGTTCTTCTCTATCCTCTGTTTCTCCTGCTGGAGCTTCTGCAGCTCAGCAGGTTCCTTCCTAACCTGTAAGAACAGTGAGACAATTTAGATGAGATGAGGAAATTGTTCATTTATTAACAATGAAAACTTAAAATTACTATAAATTTGCATCTGTGACTAATTTGTACCTGGTGTTGGTGGTGAGAATAACGGTATTTTTGAAAACGCATCATTTGTACATGATGGGCAACATATCAGTGTGTCTCGAAAATTAAATCAGTGCATTATATTATAATAAAGATAAACCTCAGTCTTCTTTGTGTCCAGTTCCTTTTTCAGGGTCCTCACTTCCTCCTCTGCTTCCTTCCTCCTTAGCTCCTCCTGTAACAATTAACGGAAACAAGACATGAAAGAACATTTTCACTTTCACTTTCACTTTTCACACGTTCACTCATGACTGACATATTTAAGTAGTCCTTATTTTTTATTAAGTTCTTATTAATTACTCATCTTTTGTAAAAAGTTAGAGAATACAGTGTCTTTGTGGGGTTTAGGTAGTTTTAAATGCTTATCTCCACTTTAACTGTAGACGTCTGATTGTATCAACCTAAATAACAGCTAATAAATTCACTCCTTGCTTATGGATTTGTCATGGTTTCTAGCCAGACCTTCTTTCTTTGCCCATATTTGCTCTGATTAGCTCTCTCTGTCTGTTCCTTTCCCACTCATGGTTCTCACTCTGCCAATTAACTATCATAACTTAGTATATCTGTAGTTGTGTACATGATGGGTGAAATGAAAATGTGTCCTGGAATTGAAATCGGTGCATTTTATTATAATGAAGATAAACCTCCTCCTTCTTGGTGTCCAGTTCCTTTTTCAGGATCTTCACTTCCTCCTCAGTTTCCTCCTTCCTCATCTGCTCCTGGAGCATTTAACAAAGACAAGACAGAAGATTGGTTCACCAAATGAGATAGAATTAGACATATTCCTCCTGCTTCAGCCAGGTTTCAGTAAGCCATTTACTAACTGGGATTTGGACAAGACATACCTGATATTTAATAATCCATACAGTGGTTGATTATTTTGTTTAAACTTTCTTCTGGAAGAGGAGTAGTGTTTATTTTTCCTTAGATTCTTTTTAATTACTCATCTTGTGTAAATTTTGGATTCATATAACTTAGGTGTTTGGGGAGCAGACACTGTTTCTGTGGGGTTTAGATAGTTTTAAATGTTTAATTCAACTTTAATCTATCCACTTTAACTTTAAATAACAGCTCTGTATTCACTCTTTGCTTCTGGATTCATCCTGGGTTCCATTGTTTTCCCATATCAGGTTTATTTAGCTCCAAAGGTGTGTAGTAACAAGTTCCAGTTTACTCTTATTTACTTTTATATTTAAATTGAGTAACATTTTGAAAAATAATATCTCTAAGAGTAGTTTTACCTCACCATACTTCATACTTTTACTGGAGTAGATTTGTAAAGAAGAAACGCTGCTCGTAGTTCACTCAGTTATTTTTTTTATTATTTGGAAAATACCAGAATTTGCTCATTCTTTTATATTTTTGTCTGTCCCAAAAATATAAATAAGATATTTCTCTCTCACTTCTGGTTTCCACTCTGCCAATTAACGACCATTAGTTCCATCTGTGTTTTCTTCTTTATAAGCAGGTGTGCAGTGATCTACCTTCTGTCATATTATAAAGCTTCAAGCCTAAAAGGGACACCCCCAGCCC
>OMLM01018472.1:51255-63879 GCA_900302695.1 Helostoma temminkii | reverse complement strand
ACCTTGCAAATTCAGTTCTCGCATTTCAGATTCAAACCTTGTAATTCAGATTCAGTTCGCTAAGACGTACATCCGGGTCACTGAGGAAGAGTAATCAGTCCGGACTGAGCTGCAGCTGAACTGTCTTTAGCATCATGTCCCATGACGACAGGCTGATTCACAGCTTTGTGTAAATGTGTAAAATGCATAAGAAGATGCTTTATGTTTACCTGTGATCGCATTTACTGTAGTGATTTGGTCTTGAACAGAGAACGTGCATAAATGAATGAATGAGTTTGTTCAGTCTTCAGTAGCATAGCTACATAGCTAGCTAGGTGTGTGATGTTCAGCTTTATTACTTTCACTCATTTAAATGTTAAAGCAGTACTTGCGGTAAATTGGTTGACGATCTAAGTGTTGCGCGATGCTGATACTATGACCATGTTCACATGGTTCTGGCTGTAGCTAATGTGCAGTAGTGTTAAATAATAATAAATCAGTCACTAACAGGATGATAGAGGGTTGGATACTTTAGCAGAGTGAAGTTTATTCCATGTTCAGGCGCTCTGCACCAGGAGCTGCGCACATAGGCTGATGACATTAATAAAAATCTGGACATATGTTTTATTATTGAGGTACAATCTGAGCTGTGGAGCCGCTTTCGTCTGTTGTTTTGTTCACCTGTGTGTAAACTAGGTGTAATAACTGGACAGAAATGGACACAGTTTTGAAAGTGCGTCCGGATCGAGCATCAGCAACTCATCAGCAGCAACTCAGTGATTTTTCCACATAATAAATGAAATACCAAAGATAAATTGTAATATTGGAGGCAGCCATGTCTTTGAAAGGGCATTCTTCATCTTATTGTATTTATGAAACTAAACCATGTCCATGTAAACTAAAATGTATTTAGGTTTGTCAGTCTACTGGACATAGACTGAGCCACATCCCGCATAGCTCTGTATTTATTTATAGACACGTATCATCATCAGTAGTAAAATAAACTACATTTATTAGATCAGTGTGGGAAAGTCTGAATGTCGCGATGTTCAGTACAAACGTGTGCAGAGCTGTTATTGTGCTGTTGAAGAGACAAAGCTGGTAGAAATTTAATTAAATTCTCTAGTGACTGATTTATTATTATTTAACACTACTGCACATTAGCTACAGCCAGAACCATGTGAACGTGGTCATAGTATCAGCATCGCGCAACACTTAGATCGTCAACCAATTTACCGCAAGTACTGCTTTAACATTTAAATAAGTGAAAGTAATAAAGCTGAACATCACACACCTAGCTAGCTATGTAGCTATGCTACTGAAGACTGTGAATTTGCAAGGTCGTAGAAAGTTGAATCTTCAGTGAGGATCAAATACAGTTTCAGAGCAGATTATTTCAATTTTAAAATGTTACATTCAAATTCAGTTTACTAATGCAATTATTCAAGTCAAGCAATTCTAATTCAGTTCTACACTTCAAATTCAATCCTAAATTATTCAGATTCAGTTTCTGCTGACACATATTTCTGCCCATAAACATGACTCTAATTTCTCATTCAAATGAGTTGATCATCCTAAAAGTTAAAATACTTTTTCCACACGCAAATATGTAAGATGGGGTAGTTATCTAGAATAAGTGCATTGTGTTAACTGGTTTCCCTTTATCTAGTTTGAAGACCTTGTTTTATGTAGTACTGATGAAGAAATTCAAAAACTTCTAAAGGATTCAGACACTTTCAAGCATCACTGTACATGCCAGGTCTCACTTTGAACAAGTTAGCTTAATCTCACCTTGACCTCAGGCCAGGAATTAGAGGTGAAATCACAGTCAGGACACTTGAACGTGTTAGGATCTAAGTGCGCCCTCTTGTGGTTCTCCATGTCAGAGCGTCCATGAAAAGACTCCATGCAGATTCGACAGGAAAATCTCTTGGTGCTGAGACTTGGAGAGGTCACTGCAGAAGGAGAGGCTGGAGCTTCACTGCTCAGCTGATAGAAGAACAAACAATACAATTACAGAGAAATAATACTGGACAGTACAGTTCTACTGCATATGTAAAAGTTACAGCTGATAGTTACCTCGACTTGTTGCAGTACACCATCAGGCAGTGCTGAAGTAAGAAAGTACTTGTCACTTTTCAGGCTGTCTGACCCAGACACTTCTACAGTCTGAGAAGGACCGCTGTCACAGTTACTGCAAAGAAACCAGTTTAATGACATTAGATTGATGAGACATCATAAATGCATTTAAAAAGTCAATCTGCATTTAATCTCATTTTAATTATTTACTATCAAAATTATTTATACACGCAGTGTAATAAGCATTTGTCCCAATCACAGAAATCCACTATGTGTGTTATGTCACCTGTATCCAGGGCTTTGGATTGCTTCAGCGGCTTGCTCAACCACGCTGAAGTCCCCTCCACCCTCGTAGGCTTCAATGGCAATCTGGGTGGCTGCCTCGTAGGCCTCTTGTAGCACTGTTTCACCGTTCTCTGACACGTGGAAGGTCACAACCTTTTGAGCCTGGCCAGGTGCTGCAGTCACCGCACTCCATGTGCCCTTCTCCAGAGCTTTGCCATCTGACTTCAGCACTGCAACCTGAGAAGCACAATACATGTCCCACCTGCATGCTTTTTATGCAAAGTGAACATTTTCACCAAGCAACAGCACCAACCTGTAAGGAGTTTCCAACCAATTCCCGGGCATTACTCATATTCAGCAGAAGGTCCAAGGCATTCTGGGCGGAAAGATCACTGGATTCAGCTGAAGAGCACATAAAAACAAAATGATTTCTTGTTATGGTGACATACCACACTCAAAATACTGAAAAATGTTGTTGTTGAATAGTTGCCAACCTTGTTCATAGATGATTGTAGTGTTTCCCAATCCATCCAGGGATACCGATGCATTTTCCATCCCCTGCATAGCTTGTAGTGTTGCAGAATCCACTGCAACCTAATTAAGGAAGGTGAAAATTTCTTATAGTGTATTATATAGAAGTGCCACAAAATACAACAAATCAAATCTAAATTGAGTGAGAAAGGTCTAACAGACTCACAATAGCATTCTGTACACCCTCTGTGTCGTCATTTTGTTGCTTGAGCTGCTCTATCTGCTGCAGGGTAAAGAAGGGTCTGCGTCGTCTCTTCACAGGCTCTTCGGGATGAGCCACAGACCACTGTTCAAAAGCCTCAGGATGGCGACACTGTACATGTAGACGAAGATTTTTCCTGTGCTTGGTCATGAAGTGACACATATCACAGGAAAATGGCTTCTCTCCTGCAGGGATGTGTAGCACAAAAAAAACATTAAAAACATGCTTAGTTTAAATAGTATTTTCTGAAAGCATCCCTGCTACACTGACCTGTGTGTTTGATGGCCAGATGGGACACCAGGAACTCCTCTTTAGAAGTAGAGTATTTGCAGTAGTCACATTTGAAGGGCCTGTCATTGGTGTGTGACAGTTGATGGTTGAGCAACAGCTTCTTGTTGTCACAACTGTAGTCACAAAACTCACACTTGAACCTGCAAAATATACATTAAAAGGTTGTTTATTATGACAATATCACCATACTAACATCAAACCAATTGACTTATTATACCCTAAATTGTTAATCATTGTTCTCTCACATTCATAATTTTCAAATGCAGACTGGTAAAGACGAAGGAAAAAGGTTTTAATACTGACTTGCTGTCACCAAGACTCTGGATGTGGGTCAGTAGGTGCATTTTGAATGTGTACCGCTTCTTGAAGGACTTGCCACACTGCAAATGTAGGCATCATCAAACAGACATCATCAACAAAAGATCTGTAGAACTTCAGTTTGCACTTGCTTTGCTTTACATAGAATAATTTTAGCACAAATTAACAAATATTCTTTACAAGAATGTCTTTGTAAAAAACCCTACAATGTATTTGACGTGTCTCTGACCATTCTGTAAACTAGAATTACATGTAAAAACTTTCTATCAGGGAGAAACATGATCACCATCCTTCTTTTAGCAATGACTTCTCAAACACAATGACTTTTCCCTTTTAACTGAAAGTGGAAAGCTTCCCTTGATCTCTTACATTTGAATAGTGTAGTGCAGGGGTAGGCAACCCTGGTCCTAGAGAGCCACAACCCTGCCTGTTTTCCAGCTATCCCTCCCTTTCCCCCTGTTGATTATCCAGATCAGTCAATCAGGAGCTGTAAGTGCAGGGATATTTGGAAAACAAGCAGGGCTGCAGGTCTCTAGGACCGGAGTTGCCTACCCCTGGTGTAGTGTAATTGAAATGTGTCTCTGACCTTATCACACATATGTGGCTTCTCAGAACTGTGGGTCTTCATGTGCTGGGTCAGTCTCTTTTGCATGGGGTAAACTCTGTGACACACAGGGCATGGGAACTCTGACACCTTTGGTACCTGAAAGCCGTAATGCTGACAAATTAAGTATTTTAAAAGAGATAAATCAGATATAAAATACACTGAAATAATTCTTCTGACAATGGTGATATATTATGAATATAATAAAAAAATCTTACTATCTGTGTCTTCCTCTTCCTGTAGGATGGAAAAGAAATCAGCAACTTAAGTGAATTCAATATTAATTTCTCAAAGTGTATTAAACATATTGTGTATAAGAAACAATGTATTGTCCATGTGTGCTGTTTCAAGAACTTACTTATCTTTATTGTGGACTGCTGAGTGGCGGAGGACATCTTTCCTGTAGACACTTGTGTAATCACACTCCTCACACTTAAATGGTTTGGTGCCCTCATGATTAAACATGTGTTCCTGCAAAACAGTCCACAAGACTTTTAGGAACACACGCATAAACTGAGATTAACCTGAATTTTGTGCCCTGTTTTATTTCAACTGACCTTGAGTGAAGACCAGCGCTTGCAGCGATAGTTGCACTGGAGGCACTTAAAGAGCTCTGGATCATTGCCTTCATGAGAGTCTACATGGAAGCGCAAATCTTCTTGAGTAAGGAAGCGCGAGCCACAGATCCAGCAGTTGTGAGGTCTCAGGAGCGGTTTGAGAGATTTATAGTATCGACTGCAAGATAGTGAAGAGAAAGAAGTAATTAGCTTTGCGTGAAAGCTATATTACAGTATTTAAAATGCAACTTCATGCATTAATTTGATACTTACTTTCGATTTATATACTTCTTATACTTCTTGCGAAGAAAACGCTTGGAAGGTCTACCCCGTTTCCTTGGGAATAACTCCTCCTCTGGCTGTGTGTTTGATGAAGGGTCTTTGTTCTCAGAGTCTGACTGGCTAATTGCAGCTTCAGTGTTATCTCCATTGTCCACTACAGCAGGACCATTGCCTAAGCCGGAAGAGCTTGCCTCTTCAGGAACACTAGCATCAGCACTAACCCTAGGCCTCTTAGCAATGCTTTCTGCTTCTGTAACAAACACATCAAACAGAAGGAAAATACAGCAATGTAAAGTGTACGTTTTGTATCATAGGCTCTCCTGTAAAGTGACATGTTGTATTTGATTTTGCTCTGAAAACTCACCTTTGCTAATGTAGCCTTCTTCTGTAGAGCTATACTTTCTTGGACGGCCAACTTTGCGTCGAGGACGCCCTTGCGAGGAGGAGGAAATAGGAGGGGCAGGCTTCTTTAGAATAACAGGTGGTCTTCCTTTGCAGTCCTCATCAGCTGGGTTGTAGTCACTATCCTCTTTGGAACAGAAGAGCAGGACCACAGATATATGAATATGCTTGCTACACTGTTAATGATTCCTAACTAAGAAAAGCATAAATGTTTATGTTATCTGATAATAATCTGTTAAAATGTTTCTAACTGACCTTCACGATCATCAATAGCTCCAGCATCAACAATATCATCCTCTTCTTCTTCTGCCTGTTGGGGCTCTGTAGCTTTCACCTTGGCTGCCTTTCTCTCTTCAGCTTCCTCCGTCTCTGCCTGGCGACGGGCCAATGTTTCACTTTTAGGAGGCCGTCCCCGTTTACGCTTCTTTGACATGTCCCCTGAAAATCCAACAATGAACAAAACCAAAAAAAATACAAAACTTGAAATTACAACTTACAGACCAAGTGATTTATCACTGGGGTCATAATCATCTACTGCACCTGGTGGTTTGAAGTGTTTGTCTCTCATGTGATTTATAAGTGTGTCTTTGGAGGCACTCTTGTATGGACACATCTTACACTTGAACTGCTGTACAATCACTACTTCCATCATCTCCTCCAGCTCAGCTAAGTTTGGTGGTCGGTCTCCAGAGCCTTCTGCCACTGTTGAGGTCTCCATCTCCCTTGACTGAATTGCTTCCACCTGAGGCCCCTGAGAACGTTGGGGCTCATCTTGGCTGGGTGAGCACTGTTGAGCCAGTTCAGGCTCTGGATTAGAGGTATATGTACCACTACTGCTGATGTAAGGCCCAGGCTGGCTCTCGCTACATTCCAGTGCCTCTGGAAGCCCATCTGAACCTGCTGTGTCTGCCATAAGGTGGTCTGATGAGGAACTGTCATCTGCATAGAGAGAGGCCTCAGGGCCATTCCTGCTTTCCACATAACAGGAGTGTTGGGGCTGCTGCTGGGAGTGCTGTGGCTGATCTGGATCCTGGTTCTGCTCGTCATCTTCTTCATCATCCCTTGCTTGGTACTGAGAACAACCTGGTTGCTCAGAATCTGCAGCTGTAATGCATTCTTCACCATACTCGGCCTCATACTGCCGACTTGTCTGGGTCCGGTGGTCTGCACTACTGTCAATGTAACTGCGTGAATGATGTGACTGATCTCCATCATCCACTGCACACTCAAGATACCCAGCACTGCACTCCACCACATAGTGGCCCTGGCTGGTGGGGTTTGAATCAGCTCCACTGCATTCCACATATCCAGGCAGGTCCTGGTCACTGTTATCCTCGCTGTAGTCAGCGAAGCCCGATCGAGAGCGTGTCTGGTCAGGTTCCTCACCTGAACACTCCACATAAGAAGATGAGGACTCCCCTGTCTGGTCCGGACCATCTGCACTGCAGTCCATGTACTGGGATGGGTGTGAGTGTTGGGGTTGGTCAGGCTGACTGCTGCTGTCCTCTGGGTAACCTGAGTGTCCAGGCTGATCATCAGGCTGGTCAGGTTCAAGGTTGCCCTGTGGGTCTCCCTGTTCCAGACAGGTGGATGTAGGGCCTTCAGCAAGAGCTTCTATGGCTATACGATTGGACAGAGCCGAGGATGACATCTGGGCTACCATAGGAGCACCTATAGCAGATAAATGTATCTCATTTAGATGGCATGTACACAGTTTATTAAAATGTATTCTTGTTCAACTGACTGAAGTATTTTCAAAAGTCATTAACTTTAAAAATGTTTTGAAATGGACTAAAGCATTAATATATGAATAGTTACATTAACAGCAACAATAACAACAATATCAACTGTCCACCATACCGTCATCTGGGCCTTGTAATATCAGATACTGAGTTGTTTCTGCAGCCCCATCTTCAGCACTAGTCACAGCTATGCAACCTATTAGACAAGCAGTAGGCAGGGTTAAATATCTGATGAGTGACACAGCCCTAGTTTTGCTCAGTCTATGACATAACGGCAAGTGGAGTAACAGTGAAAATACCATTCATGATGTCAGGGCCGATGGTGGACTCTATGATCTTGTCAATGGCAGACCCCAGGTCTGAAGAGGTAGAAGCAGTTGAGTCCGAAACCATCATGGCTCCTTCAGACACAGCACTGGAGTGGACCAGCACTTGGGCTGACTCAGACACCAGCACTGACTGGGTCACTGTGGAGACACTGGACACGCTGGTAGACTGGGCCACTGAGGAGGAGTCTGGGAGGTGGACTGATGAAACCCTGACATCTGTACTGGAGCTGGTTTCTGGGATAAACACCTTGATAGGAAGGGGCAAGAACATGATGGTGATATCAAAAATATCAAGACAAAACCCTGTTTGCCTGGTTCTGTTGGAATATAGGTGTTTTTCCCACACCCAGTATGTACAAACAAAACCACAGTTTATTTAAACAGTCAAAACTTACAACAAGTCCCTCTGAACTCTGTCCCACATGGCAGTCAGACTCTGGGGCTTGTGCATGAGGGGCAGCAGCATCACTGCTGTCTGCAGACATGGCCTCTGAAGACTCCATACCCATGCCACTTTCAGATGGCTCCTCCATCCCAGAGGGACCTGCATCACTGCTGCTCTCCACCTCATTCTCCTCTGTATCCATAACTATCCACAAAAAGTAGCAAAAATTTTAAGTGTGTGGCATATTTAAAGCATACATTGAGCAGCATCCCATAATTCCAAGTTCATTGTTTAATCATTAATAAAAAAATCATGTCTAGTTCCTTGGTGGCTTGCCCTAGAGCACCCCTCTTTCTCGTTATTATTTACATCATTGTGAAGACTGCACACCTTAAGATATACCACAGTACAAGTTTATCCGTCACTGAATAAACACAAAAGTATGAAATCACTACAAGGAGTAAAAGCCTCAAGACCTGCAGAGATCTTGGATAAAAAACAGAGGTGTGCAACTTTCTCAGCTGTGATAAGACACTTTAAGAATGTGTCATGTTGGAAAGGGGATCATGAGAAAGCTTGCTACTGAAACATTTTCTACTGGTGTTAACTCTGACACAAGGGAAACCCTCTGGAAATCAACTCCAGGTCTTTCTGGTTTGGTTTCTCTGTCTTCAAGGACACTTAGAATTTTATCATTGTCATTCACACCAACAACGTGCTTTTTATTAATATTATATAGATTGTACGTGGAAATAAAGTTAGTGTCCAAAGACACGTATATTTACTAGGGGACACCTAATCGTGCAAAACAATAAGATATTCGAATTAAATGTGTCACATTTGACTTTACACGACAATTTGTCCTGTTTTCAGTAAGCTCATTGTTGGTGTGCCATGTAGAGAATAATGTGTGTAGGAACATTTTCTCTTAACAAGTAAAAAGTTAATGTTAGCAGAACTGACACCATTCACTCTGCATCGTAACTACCAAAACATGATTTTTGTAATCAATTAAGTTAATGCTGGTGTGAAAGTATCTTTATTCTGGAGACCAAACAGTTCGCGTTTTGCTCATAAGTACACTAATGACAAAGCCATGTGATGTTAGGTTATTCAGAAACTTGATGCCAACGGAAACTGAAGTAAACTCATGATCAACCAGTGCAGCTAAGGTTAGCTGTTAGCTTGCTAATCAGCTTTGTTTTCACGACTCTGTCATGTTTAATGAGGTTGCAAGGCAGATATGTACATCCGACTAATGACAGGACTGAACAGCAGGACAACACTGAATAAAAAGTGTCATCGATGTAACGAGTTCGTCGCTTCAGATCTAATAGCCTCCGAAACAACGTGTATTAGCCGCTTTAAGCAGGCCTAGCTGCCCGTCGTCCTGCCTGCTCCGCGCCGCCATTTTACGCCAAGCAGCCGTTTTTACACTCAGGCATTCTGAGAGCTCTACTGGGGACCTCGAGGGCCTCAACTGTCGCAGACCGCCCAAATGCTGTCCCTGAAGAAAATGAAAATATTTTCCTTCTCCGGCACTAGAATCCCCATACTTTTTTCTTACCGTGTATTTACGAGTAGAGATGTGTCCTTTAATATAGAGGCGCTAAATAGAACAAAAATTAGTAACCCATAATTGTTGCTTCATTCTAGTCGGGCGCCATGAGTATCTCCTTGCTTCCTGTCTGTGCAACCGGATCTTGTTTATTGTTTTTGTAGAAAAAATGCTTTGTTTAAACAAATATTGGTATATTTGTCAGTTTTACCCATTTGTATATATTGATAGTTTGGGCGTTATACCCAGCTCAAGATTCGCTAAATGTAATGTTTGTAAATACCAAGTGGACTATTGTTTATAGAGGAAGGCGTTGTGCGCAAGTTGATGCGGAGTGATATGCATGCACAGCGGTTGTTCGAAGAGTGTTGTCGTTGTTTAAATATCAGATAATTAAAAGTGATAAAATTACATTTGTCTTCTGGCGACGAACTAGTCAATAAAATATTTATTCTTCTTATTCATTTATTCTTGCAGAGGACGCGATACTGTGGGTAATAATAAAGGAATTAACAGCTGGACATACCTACTTAGTGGGAAACATAATCGAAGTTTGGGGAAAATGCCCACATACCTTATCAATGCAGTGTAAAGATGGTTGCTTCACTTGTTCAAGAAACTCTGTAATTAAACGATTTCCCTTTGGGATCATTTTTTGAATTTTGAATAATTTCTTTGCTGTCTGTTTATGTTCATATTTTAGCTTGATTAACATGACCCAGCAAGTGTGAAACGTGGCCTCTCTGGCTTATTTTATTTATTTTAGTCTTTTATAAATGGTTACGTTTAAATAATATATTTGTGTGTTTCATATTTGTTTTGATGGCAACTAAAATGCTTTTAACCTCAACATTTTGTCAGTTTAAACTAAATTAATATTAATAATCTTCAATTATCCTACTCTGTTAGATGATTTGATATAAAATTGATTTATACTTTTAACAATTTGCTCTTAGCAGGCAGCTCTAACCACTGGTGCAGCAGCTCTTACCCTGTGAAACTATTTTATTAGATTGTTAGTTTATTAGTTTGACTTAAAGGTGTCTGATTCTGACCACACCATATCCCAGGTACTGTAGTGTTATAAAGTGTTACAGTATGTTTTTGTTGTAGGAAATGGACTTGTATAGTATGATTGTAAATTAAAAGAACCATTGTGGTTGTCGCTTTATCAGAGTTTTAATAATGACTGAGACAGATGACAGTGGTAGGTAGATCTCATTGAATGTTTATTGCATTGAAATTTCAAACTTTAATACAAAACATATCAGTCTTATAAATAGTTTCAGTGAAGGAGACGCACATTGTCTTCCAGTGCAAGTAAATGGCTTTGAAGCCATTTTCAGAAATAATAACATAGAATTATACCTAACAAATAAGCTTTAGGACACAAAAATAATATTAGGTATTGCTATAAATATCAAAATAATCCAATACTGTTAGGTGTCTGAACCTGTCAGACATAAAGAAATTGGTCAGTAAATCTGGATTTTAATCCAGACAGATTTTGAGAATACTTATGTTGTGGTTATAGTTCTCAGGCCACCATATCATCATATCATACCAGTTCACAGATTCAAGCAGTGCTAAGGATCACAATTTTCTTTCCTGTGCTAGTCATTTGACTCATTTTAAGATAATGCTGTATGTTTTAGAATTTGCCAGCATTAACTATGGCCAATTATTCACAGCCCTAAAAGCACACATCATACAACAGGCGCTACACACAAATACTGCATCTTAATCTCCCTGACATCCAGGGTGCTAACACATTACAGACAAGTTGCAGCTCATCTGCAACTCCTCAGTAGAGAGTGGCTGAATGATCAGAGCACTTGAGGAGGTCATATTTCACATAGCCAACGCGGTCCACCTGCCTGCGGGAGTTCATACGCCAGTAGAAACGATCCCGGCAGAAGTACATGTGACCTAAAGCAGAAATATTGAAATGAAATATACGTGATGCCGATGCATATTCATATGTAAAGGTGTCTGCTATCTGCTGAATTTGTTGATTAAGAGTAAATAAATATAAGATATTGACAGATTTTTTTACCGTTATACTGGAATACGTCATGAGCATCATTGGGGACACCACCAAAGACAACATCTGTGAATCTGGGGTACCCTGCATCGATTTTCTGGGCCTTGACATCAAGCCTACATTGATCACACAAAAGAAACATACCAGAGAATGTAATCAAAAGAGAAACAACAATTCATCACAGTTCTCCTAAAGCACTGGCTTTCAAAATGTTGTCAAACTGACTGACCAGCCACTGTGGAGGTGGGGTTTAACTAACTTGTTAAAAATCAGACGGGGTTGAATGTGACCTGAATATCTTCCAGCAACAGACATACTTCTCAACCTGCTGATTTTCATATTTAAATAGGCACACATTTAACTCACCTCCAGAAATTCTCTCCACTGAAGAGCAGTACTTTGCCTTTGCCCCTCTGCAGTGCTCCTTCCACCTTCTGAATGGTGTTGGGGAGGCCGAGCTTCTCTACGCTACGGGGACCCAGAACACTATTGCCTGTGTACACCCAGAATCGGGCCCCTGCACAGGAAGAAAAATATTCTGTGAAGCTCATTTTAAAAATTTAGTTTGTATCATAGTGTTGCCTTGTATATGTACACTGTATGACGCTTCTTTACCTGAGAAGAAGTACAATTTCTTCGTAAGAAGATCTTCAAAAGCAGAGTCAATAACTGCTGGCAGAGCTGGCCACCTCTCGGAAATTAAGAACGGTCCCATAACACTTTCATCACTCCCGCTAGACATCTTCCAGTAATGTCTGTTGATAGAGGCAAACACAATGTTTTTTGGGGGGTTTTTTGTTGCCATTTTTTACTTTTGTTACAAATAATAGGCTTATTTTCTCACCCGTCTTTGAAGAAATGTAGTTGTCCCTCAATCACAGTAATGGTGTCAAATTTGGCCTGCTTGCAGGCATCTTTGGTTGGATCAACAGGTCGTGTGGTTGTAGTGGTTGGATGAGTGGGTTCTGGTACATCTGTAGGGTCTGTCTCATCAGGATCTGGGTAGGAGGTGGTGGTGTGAGGCTTAGGGGGGGTG